>APFE031417044.1:37933-127942 GCA_000404065.3 Pinus taeda | reverse complement strand
CTTGATGTTGATGAACCTATGGATCCTATTGATCCTCCTCATGAACCCTCCTCCTCCAAAAGGAGACCCTCATGGCTTAGGAAGACTCTCGAAGATGTCGAGAGACACATGGCACCAAGGGGGACTTTCCGTGAAAGCAAGAAGCCGAACAGGTATCAAGGATATTTGACCGCCATGAGCACTATCATTCAAAATGAGACTTCATCATTCGAAGAAGTTGTGAAGCATCAAGTATGGAAGGATGCTATGAATGAAGAATACGAGTCAATTATGAAGAATGATGTCTGGGATGTGGTCCCTAGACCCCAAGTCAAATCGGTTGTCACCTCTAAGTGGCTCTACAAAATCAAGCATGGAGTTGATGGAAGTGTAGAAAAGTTCAAGGCTCGCTTTGTTGCTCGAAGCTTCTCTTGAAAGGAAGGTGTAGATTACGATGAGATATTTGCACCTATTGCCCGATACACCACCATCCGCTCAATCATAGTCCTTGCTGCCTCGCAAAGATGGAACCTACATCAGATGGATGTCAAGACTGCTTTCTTCCGTGGTTCCATCAAAGAGGAAGTCTATGTGGAACAACCTGAGGGGTTTGAGGTTCATGATCGAAAATCTCATGTATGCAAGTTGAAGAAAGCTCTCTATGGATTGAAGCAAGCACCTCGGGCTTGGTATGAGAGGATTGATAGCTATCTGATGAAGCTAGGATTCACTAGAAGTGAAGCCGATCCGAACCTTTACTTTAAGGTTGAAAATGATAAACCTCTCATTATGGTACTTTATGTGGACAACCTCTTTGTGACAGGTGCAAACTGCAAACCCTCTCATTCACAAATGTAAGAGGGAGTTGGCTTCTGAATTTGAGATGAGGACCTAGGACCGATGCACTATTTCCTAGGGTTGGAGATCTGGCAAAACCCAAGTGAAATTTTCCTCTCTCAAGGAAAATATGTTGTGAAGATATTGGAAAGATTTGGGATGGTGGACTGCAAGCCTATAACTACTTCGATGGAACTTAATTTTAAGAAGTTATGTGGTAGTGTTGATGGACCTGAATTGGGAAATGCTTCTGAGTATTGTCAACTCATAGGAGCACTGATGTTCTTGGTGAACTCTCGTCTGGACATATGTTTTGCAGTTAACACATTGAGCCAATATATGGTTGAGCCTCATCATATACATTGGAATGGTGCCAAGAATCTTCTGAGATATCTTCGAGGCATAATCACTCATGGACTGAGATACACTACCGGAGATGTGAGGGTGCATGTTTATTCTGATGCTGATTGGGCTGGCAGTGTGGTGGATCGCAAGAGCACTTCTGGATGTTGTTTTTCTTTGGGTTTTGCTTCAATATCCTCGATGAGCAGGAAGCAGAAATCTGTTGCCTTGAGCACCACCGAGGCCGAATACATAGCTGCTAGTATGGCCTCATGTGAATCTATCTGGTTGAGGAAGCTCCTCAGTGAGCTGTTTGGACATGTGTTGGATACCACCGTGATCCTCTACGACAACCAGAGCGGGATCCGATTATCAAAGAATCTCGTGTTTCATGATTGCTCCAAGCATATAGATATTAGGTACCACTTTATCCGGGATATCGTACAACGAGGAGCAATAAGGCTCCATCACATTGGGACTGATGAGCAGGTTGCCGATATTCTGACAAAGCCCCTGGGGAAGGTCAAAGTCTTGGCCTTCTAAGAACGACTTGGAGTCGTGGAGAGACCCTCTTATGAGGGTCCTGTATGAGATGGACATTTAACTCTGGGAGCTTTAGGGGGCTTGGGGTACTTCTTGGAGCAATGAGCAACCATAGGGTGAGTGGTTCAGCCTTCCCCAAGCGGTTTGCTCTGTATAGGGTGAGTGATACAGCCTTCCCATAGATACCCCTTGGCAACATGTAGGTAGGATGAGTTGTTCATCCTTCTCCTGCTGAGACATCCTACCCATGCAGTCTTGGACTCATGGGAAGTACCTCTCATCTAGCCAATGAGTAGGGAAATGAGGATAGAGACCATAGTACTACCGATGGACGCATCGTATACTACCGTACTCCCTATGCCAGGATGGTCGATATTGATCTGGGATCAATTGGAACTGACTTCGGGTCAGTAAGAGTGGTATGAGACACTCTCTTTTGATTAGAACTGACTTCGGGTCAGTAAGAATGGTATGACACACTCTCCTTTGATTGGGACTGACTTCAGGTCAGTAGAGAATGGTATGATACATTCTCGATCACTTCTTCTTCTTCATAGTTCAGAACAGTGCATTGATGGCAGAGATAGTACAGATTGGCAGATGGAGTTCTCCCTAATTGAGAGGGAGTGTTAAAATTGGCATCTAGGGCCAAACTCCACATGGGTCATCTTAGTGTTGCGGGGGAGCGCCCCCCCCCCCATCACAGTCCCAATTCGCACTCTGGGCAGGAGCGGGTCGGGAGCGCGCTCCTAGAAAAAAAAATTACACTCCCTGCCAAAACAGGGAGTGATCTCAGGAGCGTCACTCCCTCGAAAATTAAAGCCTGGAAGTGATTGCTCCCGAGCTTTAATTTTCGCTCGCGGAGCGACGCGCGCGGAGGGCGGGAGCGATTTCAGTGGGACAAAAAAAAAAATCAGCGCGCCTAAAAAACGAATTTTTTTCTATATAAGAGAGAGGGAGGGCTTTTTCTCAGTCATTGTGACTTCAACTTGAGTGAGACTGAGAGAGCTTGGAGCCAAGGAGCAAGGAGCAAGGAGTCTTGGACGGATTTGAGGTAGGATAAATTTACCCTAATTTCTAGAATCTAAATAAATAAATACATTTTTCTCTATTTCGGTTTCCAATTGGGCCATTCCCATTCCCATTCCATTTTATTAAATTTTGCAGATTCAAAACTACAAATTTCAAACATCATGGTTATATTTCTTGGCATTTTCTTCTTGGTTCCTTTTCTGGTTATTATGGTGTTGGAGAGTAGGAAAAGGAGGGTTCAAAATGAAGAAGGAGGACAAAGCGGATTTGATGAAAACCCCGATGAGGAGGAGCTGGAGGAGGGTGAACATGATTCAGCAGCTGAAAAAACTAAACAAAACCAAACCTCATTGTGGAAATATGTTAACAGGCCTGAAGCAGGGAAAGAGGGTGGAACCACTAAATTTCATTGCCCCCATTGCAACAATAATTACACAGGTTCATACACCCGTGCTAGAAAACACCTCTGCGGGAAAATGCCATGGGATGGAGATAAACAAATAGGAATCAAAACTTGTGTAGGTGTGTCAACAGCAAATAAAGCCAAATACATAAGGGAAGAGGAGGAAGCCCAATACAAATTTAAAAAATCAAGGGGTTTCTTTGAACCAAACTCACAATCATAAGCACAAAGAACTCCTTCAGCATCCTCCCAAGGCAATGGATATGGAGGCACAAGGTCACCAGCTTTAAGGCGTAGAACCATATCAGATTTCCTTGATGAAGGGTGTAGGAATGATGTGGATTCAAAAGTTTACAAGTTTCTCTATGCATGTGGGATACCATTCAATGTTCTTCGCTCACCTTATTGGCACAAAATGGTTTCTTCCATAAATGATGCCCCTAAAGGATACAAGAGCCCTGGGTATGACAAGGCAAGAACCGTTGGACTTGATCATGAAAAAACAAAAATATCACATTCTTTGAATAGAATGACAAGTTCTTGGATTGACCATGGGGAGTCCATTGTATCTGATGGATGGACAAATGTAAAAGGCAAGCCATTGATAAGTGTGCTTGCTGTGTCTGTTAGGCGTGCCATCTTTCTAAATGCATATGATTACTCAAAGAAGTTCAAGGCCGGCATCAACATTGTAGAACATTGCTTGAAACAATTGACCGTATTGGGCCATACAATGTCATCCAAGTCATCACTGATAATGCTCCTAATTGTAAGTCAGTGGGAGCAATTATTGAGGATAAATACCCCAACATATTTTGGTCTGGGTGTTTGGTTCACACATTGAACCTTTTGATGCATGATATTGTTAAGAACAAAAATGAACAATACAAATGGAGTGGTGATTTGTACAAGAAAGTCAAACAAATGATAAAATTTATTACAAATCATAGCAATACCCATGGCCTTTTCGACAGTCACTCAAGATTGGAGTTCTTGAAGATTGCGAGGACTAGATTTGGTAGCTATTACCTCACCTTCAGGCGCCTTTTGAAGGTAAGAGAGTCATTGGCTAGCATGGTATCAAATCCACACTGGCAAGTATTAAAGGAAAGGGCTACAAATGCAGCTGACAGGCGAGGTTTCGAACTGGTGGAGGAGGCCGCTCTTGATGGTATGTTTTGGGCACATGTGAGGCAAGTATTGGATTTCACCAAGCCCATTTATCACATGATTTGGTTTGCAGATACAGATAAACCAGTGATTGGCGAGGTGTATGATAGATGGATACCATGTTTGGGCAAATAAAAGATATTGTTCATAACATGACCAACTTGTTCAAAGATCACGATTGTGTGTGTGTACGGTGGAATAAACTTAATCTTCCACTACATTGCTTGGCGTATATCCTTACACCAAAATACTACTCTACATCTTGGTTGGGCCAACCTACACCAGGGGGTGGGGTTAGGACCAAACCCCATAGAGATGAAGAGGTATCTAAAGGATATTTGGAAGCATTAGAAAAGTTGATACGTGACAGGGAGGAATGTGCTAGTGTGCGCCTTGAAATAGGCAAATACTTCAGTGGCACTGGTTTGTTTGGTACCTTCCATGCAATGGAAGAGAAAGACAGATTTGATGCTCTCACATGATGGGAAACATATGGCGGCCATGGAATTTTGCCAAAATTGGCAAAAAAAGTTCTATCACAGGTTGTAAATACTTCTTCTGCAGAGAGGTGTTGGAGCACCTCAAGCTTCATACATAATGTGAAAAGAAACAGACTCAATGAAAACTGAGCAGAAAGCTTGGTTTATGTGCACTACAACTTGAGGTTGTTGAGTCATTACTGTGATCGGGCTTATGAGGATCCAACATATAAAATTTGGGACAACCACCCAAAGGATGACATTTGGAGGATGGCACTGTACATCTTGAAGAACTGGAAGAGGAACTTATAAGGGAGAAACATGAAGCAGCAGCCATGCCATCTCCACCATCCAGTAGCAGTGCTCGAGTTCCGAGTCTTGTTCCTTTGTTGTCACCACCTCCATCTACACCCTCACGTGGAGGGCATGTGCCTTCTAGTTCTGCTCGTCGGTCTGTGTGGGAGACTCCTAGAAGACCACCACGACCTGCTCATACAGTAGACTCTCGTGGCAAGGGCCACATGCAGTAGTAGATAATAGATTTACAATATACTTGTCTTTTCTAGTCTCTATTAGTTTTCATAACTGTTGAGTCTTGAGTCTTGACTCTTGACTCTTCCATATCATAATGATATTTTTTGTAAACAATATATGACTGTGACAAATGCAATGAAAGTTTGAAGTTTGAAGTGGGCAATTATAACTCATTGGTAATGATTCTGAATTATGAATATGATGCTTCGTGAAAGTTGTTTCATTTCATTTCATAATTCATTTTATAACATTTCATTTCATGTTAACAGTTAGATATTATTTCTTGTAATGGTTAAACTTAGCTTACGAGTACAACTTTGGTGATCAATGATGATAAATGTTATAATATATATATTGAATTTTCAATTTTGAAAGCTTGAAGTTGAAACTTTAAAATTGATGAATCATGATTCATGAGACTCAATATGTTGTAAACAGTAATATGTATGTTACTAACTTGTGGATGTGGTTGATGAAGATTATAATTTCTAGATGATTGATGTGATATATCATATGGTTCAATGATCAATCTGTGTTTTTTTATGTTTTTTATATCTAATTCATCATTCTACATGTTTTTGTTGACTTATATCTATCAAAATATAAAAAATATATATATTTTTAAAAAATCGCTCTGGGATTCGCTCCCAAACCGGAAGCTTTTGAAAATGTCGCTCCCGCTCCCAAGTAAAACTGGGTCATCTTATTTATGACAACTGATATTTTTCTTAGATTCCTCTCTCTAAGAGTCGTAGGATTGATCTAAAGATCATCTACTTCTGACATGTACAATGAAGTTATGAATTTATTTTGATTATGGTCAAATTGTCAAGGTCGGCCAACAAACTTATGTAGGCTCAGAAGTCCAACAGTCACATCTATTCATCCTCAACGTTGCATATAAATAGAAGGTGACTTAGCCTCATTTGGACACACTCATCTTCGCACTTTTCTCTCTCTCTCCTCATCGAATGGGTACGGATTTCTGGGCCTCTCTCTCTCCACACATTCGAAATTTCAGGTGGTTGAATTTTCAAGAGAGCGAAATTTCAGGAAGCCGAATTTTTGGACAGGTTGACCAAGCGTTGACCAACATGTGTTGACCTTCTTTGACTGCATTTTTGTGAGGGCTGTCACTATTTGGGCAGGGCGCATTTCCGGGCACAAAAATTGAGGCTAAACTTTAACTATTGACCAACGTTGACCGCAACTAGGGCTGACCACAGGTGGGTTGTTTCACCAGACTTTGATTGGGCAGAATTTGACTGTTTTGAGGGTTGTTTTATCTTGTTGTTTGGAGGCCAAAGTTGACTGAAGTTGACCGATTTTCTGAGGGTCAAATCTGCCCTGTTGCCCAGCATTGACTTTTCTGGTTAGGGCTCTTTTGTTGCTGTTATAAATTATCAAATTTGTAAATTGTACTATCTCTCTCTGCTGAAGTATTGAAGACTGAAAGAAGATTTGATCAACGGTTTCACCACATTGGGGTTTGTCCCTGGCTGGTGCCACATCTTGTGTCCTCTTGTCTTGGCTTGTCTTCTGTTGTTTATGCTTATGTTCTATCTGCATTTTACTATCACGTTGATGTGATTGCTAAACAGGATATTGATATTAGGCTAATAAAGAAATCGAAGTAAAATTGTTCTTAAGCATAGAACATACCATTGTTACCTAAAATTAACAGAGTTGGAGAACGAGTGAAGGTTGTAGCCTTCAGCAGGTGGATGCCTGCGTACTGGTATGAGTCTGCACCAGTACAAGAATGTAAGCAGTTTTTGATAGTAATAAGTTTTGAAGACTAAGACGACAGCAGCGGTGGTTTTCTCCCACATTGGGTTTCCACATTAAATCTTGGTGTTCTGTTGACCAGTGGTTGTCATTGATGTCAACCCAAGCAGCACCAGGGGCTACCCCGACCTTGCATGGGCATTTTGACTTGACAACTTACTCTATTCTAAGTCAAGGATCTTCTAGATGGATTCTACTTGTCGAGATGTTTCCATTGATATATGGCACACCAAGTAATTCTTCACAGTTTGAGAGATATTCATGTTTGAAGTTAGTAACCCCAGTTAGTGGGCTAAAACCCTATGGGGTTGTGGCATGGCACTCATAATTGGTTGTAGTCATTGAATAGTCAATAATTAGTAATGTTTTTTTTGCTCCTAAAATCCCTCCAACATTCACTTGTTGAGGACCCTCTCAACTCAAGACATTCAAATAAATAATGACCCTCATATCCTCCTCTAATTGGGATTTTGTGGCTCCAAACAGGTCATTGTGGCATTTTCGCTATAACTTTTTTCTCTGCAAAGCTTCAGAAGCTGAAATTAAAACCCATTTGAACCGAAATTGATGAACCTCGTGACCGAATTTCAGATCTTGGTTCACTATATTTTCGAAGATATGATCTAAGGAAGTTAGGGTTTTTGCAGGCTCCCGAATTCCATGTCAAACAGGTGACGTTGGGAAAACCGTCATAAATTTCTCTCTGAGCATTGGATTCAAATTTCGTAAATACTCACAAAAAAAGGACAGACTGTAGTTTGTTGAGTAGCATTTTCAAGGCCGAAGGTCGCAACAATGACACGTAGCACTTCGTACAAGTTCGCTCTACTGAACCAGTCTATAATCAGCTCATCGTGGGAGAATGGGCATAACTCTTTCTTGAAGAATCCAATCTTGATCAAACCTATGGGATTGGAAAGAGGACTCAGAGGGCTACCACAAGACGAAATTTCAGACCCTGGAGATCCGAAATTACATAGATACAACAGATTTAATATCGAGCTACTAGAAGGCAAGAAAAAGCATGCATTCAAGGATCACTGCAATAAGGACCACACATCAACAATTAAGGGACAACTTTTGGATATAGTCTTGCATAGAGTCCAGGCCTATATCAAGAGTGGGAGTCTTTGTCTACTGCTGCAACAAGTCAACAACAAAAGTGACAAGCACACTTCAGGTACACATTGTAATTTTAATTTGTATTTATTCATTATTATGCACTTACATGTGTTTTGCAGGTAGAGGTAAGTTGAAGTGTGTTTTGTTTTGTTTTGGGATTGGTTTCGCGAGGCAAATTTTGCATGTAGGTAGAAGAAGATTCGAGTACAACTTCAAGCAAGAATTCAAGAGCAGAAGTATCAAATCAAAGGAAGCATCGCAGCAAGACATCCTTTGAAGACATGACAACCATCTGTATATTGTGAAGAAGTGTCAAGGCCAAGAGTCATCATTGTAAAGTTGTAAAAGAGTCATTTGTAAAATTGTCATCATTGGAAGAGTCATTATTGTAAAAGAGTCAATCTGCCTAGAGTCGAAAAGGCATTATCGGGAGATAAAGAAGTCTCTGTTGAGATGATGTCATGGTTGGGTTGCGGGTCATAGTGTGATTGGGTGTTCGGTCAAAATCATTGTAAATCATATTGTATCGTGGATCGTTGTCCCTGGTACGGGAATCCACACTCTTGTCTCATTTCAGTGATTATAGGGTGGCAGGGAGGTGTTAGGTTGGTGCATGAAGTCGCCTACAGGTTGGAGCCTGTGAACACTTCAGGGTGGTAAGTTGGTCTAGGATGTTGGGGCATCCATTCAGTTGACTACTGAAGAAACTAGGGCGTTGGGGCGTCCTTCCAGTGGGAACTGGAGAAGAATGTCTTTCTAGAACTCTAGGAAGTTGTTGCTTTCATTTCAGTTGGGGCTGAAGATTAAAGGATTTATTAGAAAATCATTCGATGGTTTTTGACCCGGAAGGGGGTTTTCCACCTAAAATTATTGTGTCTACTGTGTTCTTTTATTTACTGTTATTACTGCAAAAACATTAATAATAATTGAAGATTAACTAATGCTCTGAAAAGATTTAAAAGTGTTAATTGCTAAGGAAGACCGATTCACCCCCCTTTTCAGTATTTCCAACAATTGTTATCAAAGCTTGGTTCCTTCAATAACAGCTTAACCGCTGGAAGTCAATTTTCAGAGCATAGAGATGGGAAAGTCAAAGAAGAAGGTTACCAGAATTTCAAAGGAAGGTACAGGTACAACAAAATCTGAAGAGAGTGAGTATTGTGTACCAACCCCTGATTTTGATGCAAATAATTATTGGATATGGGATTCTAGGATGGAAGTACATTTGCAAGCACATGGAGTATGGGAATCAATTGTTTCTGGAGACACATCTACCGACAAAGCTAAAAAGCACAATTCAAAGGCCATGAATGTAATTTTGAATGTTTTGCCAAATTCTATGAAAACAAAAGTTGATCAATGTTCAACAGCTAAAGCTCTTTGTGAAGAGCTTCATAATCTCTATTCAACAAAGCAATCAGGTCAAGATGTTATTGAAAATTCGAATCCTTCTGATTATGATGAAGAAATGGGAGAAATGAGTAAAACAGAGTTTCAAAATCAAGTGATCAAGGTGATAAAGGAACTCAAAATTCAAAAGGAAAAGACAAGACTTTTGGAAGCAGAATTGAAGACAGCAAAAGAACTCATCAAAGAAAATGAAGAGTCTGAGAAGATGATTAGTAGTCTTAGAACTCAATTGGAAGAAATCAAGAATATAGAGACATGAGACCTCAAGAGAGATGTCCAACAGAAGCAACAAGAACTCGACACAACGTTTGCAGAGATTAGTAGGATCACACAACAGATGCAGGAAGCAGAAATTGAAAGGAAGGAATCTGATCAAAGATACATATTTGTTGTTGACCAAAAGCAAAAGGAATTAGAAACATCTTTAGTAGAAATAAGTAGGCTCAAGATTGAAAATGAGAAGCAGAAGGAACAGATACAAGTTCTCAACAGAGAAGTAGAGAAGACCACTCTTCTCAAGCTACAGATTGAGGAAGCAGAAAAAAGAAGGAAGATCTTGAAAAGATGGTTTCAAGAAGATCTTGCTCAAAAGCAAGAAGAACTTGATGCAACCCGTGATGAGATCAACAAACTCAAGGGATCGCAAAAAGAACACTTACAAGATAAGACAGATGAAGAAGCAAAAAAGAAGGCAATTAACGATGGTAAAGCTCCAGTTGATGAAGGTACAAGCTCCACATCTTCGCAGGATGATTCTAAGAAGGAAGTTGATCAAAGTGAAAAGCCAAAGAAAAATGTTGCAACTCCAATGAACAAGACCAAAGCAATCAAGAACAAAGGACCACCACAAACTACAACACTACTCCAAAGAAGAATGAAAAATCCTCCAGGTATGTTCGTTAATTTAATGGTTATCGTTTTTCATGCGCTAACTATGGACATATGGCCAAGGATTGTGAAGTTATTGACGGTACAACTATCAAGGACTATCGCATCTGAATGAACCATTCAAGTACGCACATTTATTTAGTGGTTATTGCTTTTTATGTGCTAACTATGGACATATGGCTAGGGATTGTGAAGTTTTTAATAGGTACAATAATTTTCTGCAAAACCCTAGAAGCAAGTTTGCAGGATCACGAGACAGGTTCCACGATGATTTTGTCAGAAAAGAATATGTGCTAGATGGACCAAACATTGAATGTTTCAAATGCCATAATTATGGCTATAGCACTCGCGGTTGCAGATATCAGATGGAATCACCTATGGACAACATTGAATGCTTCGAGTGTCATAACTATGGGCACATGGCTCGAGATTGTAAGAATGAGAAGGTCTTGAAAAGGAAACAGGTACAGGAGGACCAAGAAGATAACAAGGTTACAATGGTTATGCTTTCAGGATTTGTAAAAGCAAAAGGTCATAAGGAATTAGCAGTTGCTTCAGATAATGACTCAAGTCAAGATGGCCTGTTAGGTGACTCACTATTTTGAACAATTTGGCTTGTTGACTCCTTAATGTTTGTAGAGGAGGAGTCTATGCAGCAGTATATGGCACAAGTCTACGGTTGACAGGAAGGTAGTTTGAAAAAGATGGAAGTTTCATTATAGGTTAAGGGGAGCAAAACAGTTGAAGGATTGCACGTTACCAGGAACAAGGCAAGATTAGTCTGCAAAGGATATGCACAGGTTGAAGGAATCGATTTTGAAGAAAAATTTGCTCCCGTTGCTAGAATGGAAGTTATCAGGATGTTTCTCGCTTATGCTTGCTCAAGAAAATCCAAGATTAAAGAAGGTTGTATATGGTCTCAAGCAAGCTCCTAAGGCTTGGTATGCTCGTCTTGACGGATATCTACATTCAAGAAAGGAAGTGCTGACAGCAATCTTTATGTGAAAGTGGATCGAGATGTTGGAATTTCTAAGTCTGACACGTTAGAAACCCTTCACGCATTTTACTGATTTATTCCTACCTACTTGTTCTGTTAATTAACAAGTTATTTACCATGTAAATACTGGAAATAAATACAAGTACATGCTCAACACATTACAAATCATTAACTGAAGGAAATAGAAACAAGCACACAAGTGAGACTGTTGTTTTTGGACTAATGTCCCCGGAAAAACCCAATGCGGGAAAACCAGTGCAGCTATCTGAGGATTTGATTTATTAAGCAGTTTCAGAATACAATCTGGGTGCCAAATCCGGCTCACCCAACAGAGAAAAAACTCGACAGTAGTACCTCTCCTTCGGAAACAGATGCTACGGCTGAAACCACGGATAAACACTTCAGCAGCTCCTCAGCGCCAATTTGCCCCACAAAAAACCCTAGCGTCAGCCTCTAGGGGTTGTGTCAACCTCTTCTGCCCTCTGCGTCAACATTCCCGATAGTTCTCGACAGTTCCGGTTGTTCAGCGCAGTTCCGACTTCTGCCCTCTACGTCAGCTTTCCCGGCAGTTCCGGCTGTTCCCGACAGTTCCAGCTTCTGCCTTCTGCGTCAGCTTTCCTAGCAGTTCTACTTGTTTTAGGCAATTCCGGCTTCTGCCCTCTGCGTCAACTTTCCCGGCTACTGCGCTGATCATCCCAGCACTATCTCTGCCGCTCTACTTCTGTATTCACTGCCCCTCAGCTGCAACTCCAGATCACTCTCTCAACTTTCTCAGCAAACCCAGCCCCAAAAAGTCAAAATCTTGATCTCTTGGTGTGTTCTCCAAGTGACCCTCAAGCCTCCCCTTATACTTTTCTCGTTGACAAATCAACGGCCAAGATTAAGTCCCTAATCAACGGCTAAGATTAGATCTGGCTTGATCCATGACTTTTGGACCATTCTAACACAGTTTTATATTAACACATTAATATTTTTTTTCAACTAATTTAGACTTAGGGACTCCATTAAAAATATTAATTATTTTAATATCTCTCAAATTGTTTAGAATCTGCCCAAACCCTTTTTGGGTATTGGAGATCTCATGTGCCTTAGCCTCTCCACCAATTTTCGTGGCTATAGCACATCCGATGCTACCCCAAATCAACACTCCCTCTTATCGAGGAGTGTGCTCTAGTAATACTCCTCACTGAGCATCACCCTGATCATCCAGCATCGGTCCCTGTGCTGATGCTAGGCCTGTTGCCCAACATCCTCTGCATTGTTGCATCCTCCACTGCTAGCCATGGCCCTGCCACTGCCACTGTTGCATCCATACTACAACTCCCTCTACATCCATGTTGCTGCCCATGGCCCTACCACTGCCACTGCTGCATCTGCACTGCAACCCCTCCCATCATGTTGCATCGTGCTGCCCATAACACTACCACTGCTAACTGCTGCACTGCAACTCAGTTACTGAGAAGTAAGTAACTGATCTCCCAACTCCAACATCTCTATCAGGCTAGAGACACCCCTGATGCTGAAGCTCCCTCTGTCACTGACAAGTGCTCCCTCTCTGACCTCTACGCTGCTGCAAAAACTCCATGCATCTCGCACTGTTGCACACCTCTTTGTGCCATCCTGCACTGGTGCAACACTCACGTACCTCTCGCACTAGTGCCTCACGCTGTCCTAGGAATCCTGCACTATAGCTCTCTTTGTCGCTCCATCCACATTTGTCTCTACTGACATCGCCAGTACTGCTACTCCTCTTCAAGGCTCCCATAGCAAGATCTAATCCAAGAGGTTGGGTACCTCGAGGATCCTGCCCCTCATCATATGTAGTCCATCTGACTACAGCTCGATGTCTCCCCACTTCCGCTCAAGTGGCATGTGTGCACTCATGGCACACTGAACAAAAAGGATCCTAGCCTTCCAAATGCCAAAGTTGGATGCCTCATCCAACCTGTCCTGATCCCTCAGCCCATTCATGGCCATCTCTTTGCTCTTCTCGTTGACTCCTGCGAGTCTCTCTACTTCCCGCCTAGAAGTTCTTTGTTCGACTCCTACTGACTCTACTTCCCGTCTAGAAGTTCTCTGTTCGACTCATGTTGAGTCTACTTCCTGTCTCGAAGTTCTCTATTCGACTCTTGTTGAGTCTCTCTACTTCCTGCTTGGAATTTCTCGATTCAACTCCTGCTGAGTCTCTCCACTTCCCGTTTGGAAGTTCTCGGTTCGACTCCTGCTAGGTATCTCTACTTCCCATCTGGAAGTTCTCTTTTGGACTCCCTCTGAGACCCGATTTCCCACCTGGAAATCCTTCTACCAACGTCAAGTTGCCCCTCTCTGATCGTCTATGCAACAGCAACACTGATCCGGCTTCCTTGGCTAGAAATCCGCCTCGGCAACAACTCCCTCTACGTTGGCCTTGCCCTGTTAGGTACTATTCTGACTACAGTACCCCACCAGCTCCACTCTGCAACTTAACCACAGCTTCCTAAACCCCAACAAACTGAAGGTTAGAGCTCCTAGGCTCTGCACAATCCCAGCGCTGGCAAATCACCCTCCTCAGCCAACTGCGTCAGCCCTCCTGGCCTCCATGTGGCTCTACGTGAACTTGCCTGTGCCTCCCTCAGCCTCTGTGTTGCCTCTTCCTAGCTCAATCTTGATGACGCAGGCACTACGTCAACCCTTCCTTGCTGCCACTCTGCTAGGAACAACTTTTGTCACTCGGGACAACTGTTTTCTGTTGTTGTTGCTCTATTCGGCTGATGTCCTCAGTTCTCCTGTGATCTGCAACCACCCTCTAATACCATGTTGGAATTTCTAAGTCTGACACGTTAGAAACCCTTCATGCACTTTACTAATTTATCCTTACCTATTTGTTATGTTAATTAACAAGTTATTTACCATGTAAATACTGGAAATAAATACAAGTACATGCTCAACACATTACAGATCATCAACTGAAGGAAATAGAAACAAGCACACAAGTGACACTGTTGTTTTTGGACTAATGTCCCCAAAAAAACCCAATGCAGGAAAACCGGTGCAGCTATCTAAGGGTTTGATTTATTAAGCAATTTCAGAATACAATCTAGGTGCCAATTCCGGCTCACCCAATAGAGAAAAATCTCAACAGTAGTACCTCTCCTTCGGAGACAGATGCTCTGGCTAAAACCCCGGATAAACACTCTGACAACTCCTCAGATCCAATTTGCCCCACGAAAAACCCCAGTGTCAGCCTCTAGGGACTGTGTCAGCGTCTTTTGCCCTCTGCGTTAGCTTTCCTGGCAATTCTGGCAGTTCCGGTTGTTCCCGACAGTTCTGGCTTCTGCTATCTGCGTCAGCTTTCCCAACAGTTCCGGCTTCTACCCTCTATGTTAGAGTTCCCAGCTGCTGCACCAATCCTCCCGTAACTATCTCTGCCTCTCTGCTTCTGTATTCACCGCCCCTCAGCTGCAACTCCAAATCACTCTCTCAACTTTCTCAGCGAACCCAACCCCAGAAAGTCGAAATCTTGATCTCTTGGTGTGTTCTCCAAGTGACCCTCAAGCATCCTCTTATACTTTTATTGTTGACAAATCAAAGGCCGAGATTAAGTCCCTAATCAATGGCTAAGATTAGATCTGGCTTGATCCATGACTTTTGGACCATTCTAACACAGTTTTATATTAATACACATTAATATTTTATTTTCCCTAAGTTTAGACTTAGGGACATCATTAAAAATATTAATTATTTTAATATCTCTCAAACTGTTTAGAAAAATCTGCCCAAACCCTTTCTGGGTATTGGAGATCTCGTGTGCCTTAGCCTCTCCACCAATTTTCGTGGCTAGAGCATATTCGATGCTACCCCAAATCAACACAAGATAACCTAACAATTATCGAAGTATATGTGGATGATATAATCTTTGGAAGCAGGGATAACAGATTAAGTAAAGACTTTGCCACAAAAATGCAAAGTGAGTTTGAAATGTCTATGCTTGGCGAACTGACATACTTTTTAGGGCTTAAAATTTCTCAGCAGGATAAAGGAATATTCATATATCAAACCAAGTACATCAAAGAAATGCTCAAGAAATTCCAGATGGAAGATTGCAAGCCAGTCCTTACCCCCATGGTAACAGGTTGCAAGTTAAGCTTAGAAGACTCATCAAAGGATGTGGACCAAAGGTTGTATAGATCCATGATTAGTAGTCTCCTATATGTGACAGCCTCACGGCCAGATGTGATGCAGGCAGTTAGACAAGTAGCATGATTCCAAGCAGCACCAAAAGAATCTCATATCATTGTCGTCAAAAGAATTCTTCGATGTCTTAAGGGCACAGCGGAATATGGTCTCTAGTATCCCAAAGGAAATGATATGGTCATCCAAACTTATACAAATGCAGATTGGGCAGGAAGTGTTGATGATCGTAAGAGTACCAATGGAGCAACGTTCTACCTAGGTGGTTGCCTTGTCTCATGGTTAAGTAAAAAGCAGTCTTCAATCTTGTTATCCACAGCGGAAGCAGAATACATCGCAACAACAGCTTGTTGTACTCAAGTTCTCTGGATGAAGCAAACCTTGCAAGATCTTCAAGTTAAGTTTGATGAGCCTATTCTCATCTTCTGCGATAGCACCAATGCCATCAGTATCTCCAAAAACCATGTGATGCATTCCAAAACAAAGCACATTCCAATCAAATCTCATTTCGTTAGAGAGCAGGTCACCGAAAAGAATATCAAGCTTGAATATGTTGGCACAAAGGAACAAATTGCTGACATCTTTACCAAACCATTACCTCGTGAAGCAATTGAGTATCTTCGCCAAAAGCTTGGGATTCTCCCAAGTTCTCATTAGAATCTTTCTCTTATCTAACTAAGTAGAAAGGGGGAATGGAGGTGTGTACAGGTCTGCAGGATGACAGTTTGTCAGGGGGAGTTACCCTTAGCCATTGATGATAGAGGGGTAGAGAAGGCAATAGGAAGAGGTGTCATGATCGCAGGGGGAGTACTTGTGTTGCCATCAATGCCAAAGGGGGAGATTGTTGATCAGTAGTTGTCATTGATGTCAACCCAAGTAGCACCAGGGGCTAACCCGATATTGCATGGGTATTTTGACTTGACAAGTTACTCTATTCTGAGTCAAGGATCTTCTAGATGGATTCTTCTAGTCGAGATGTTTCCATTGATATATGGCATGCCAAGTAATTCTTCACGGTTTGAGAGATATTCATGTTTGAAGTTAGTAACCCCGTTAGTGGGCTAAAACCCTATGGGGTTGTGGCATGGCACTCATAATTGGTTGTGGTCATTGAATAGTCAATAATTAATAATGTTTATTTTGCTCCTTAAATCCCTCCAACATTCACTTGTTGAGGACCCTCTCAACTCAAGACATTCATATAAATAATGACCCTCATATCCTCCTCTAGTTGGGATTTTGTGGCTTCAAACATGCCATCATGGCATTTTCGCTATAACTTTTTTTCTGCGAAGCTTCAGAAGTTGAAATTAAAACCCATTTGAGCTGAAATCTTGATGAAACTCGTGACCGAATTTCAGATCTTGGTTCGCT
Organism: Pinus taeda; assembly: GCA_000404065.3. Classification (NCBI taxonomy): domain Eukaryota; kingdom Viridiplantae; phylum Streptophyta; class Pinopsida; order Pinales; family Pinaceae; genus Pinus; species Pinus taeda. Next base: position 110,874 of record APFE031417044.1, on the reverse strand, counting down.
ATATTTTCGAAGAAATGATCTGAGAAAGTTAGGGTTTTTGCAGGCTCCCGAATTTCATGTTAAACAGGTGACATTGGGAAAATCATCATAACTTTCTCTCTGAGCATTGGATTCAAATTTCGTAAATAGTCACAGAAAGAGGACGGACTGTAATTTGTTGAGTAGCATTTTCAGGGCCGAAGGTCGCAACAGTAACACGTGGCACTTTGTACAAGTTCGCTCTACTGAACCAGTCTATAATCAGCTCATCGTGGGAGATTTGGCATAACTCTTTCTTGAAGAATCCAATCTTGATGAGACCTATGGGGTTGGAAAGAGGACTCATAGGGCTACCACAGGACGAAATTTCAGATCCTGGAGATCCGATATTACATAGATACAACAGATTCAATATCGAGCTCCTAGAAGGCAACAAAAAGCATGCATTCAAGTCAAGGGACAACTTTTGGATATAGTCTTGCATAGAGTCCAAGCCTATATCAAGAGTGGGAGTCTTTGTCTGCTGCTGCAACAAGCCAACAACAAAAGTGACAAGCACACTTCACGTACGCATTGTAATTTTAATTTGTATTTATTCATTATTATGCACTTACATGTGTTTTGCAAGCAGAGGTAAGTTGAAGGGTATTTTGTTTTGTTTTGGGTTTGGTTTCGCGGGGAAAATTTTGCATGTAGGTAGAAGAAAATTCAAGTACAACTTCAAGCAAGAATTCAAGAGCAGAAGTATCAAATCAAAAGAAGCATTGCAACGGGGCATCCTCTAAAGACATGACAGCCATTCGTATATTGTGAAGAAGTATCAAGGCCAAGAGTCATCATTGTAAAGTTGTAAAACAATCATTTGTAAAAGTGTCACCATTGGAAGAGTCATTATTGTAAAAGAGTCAATCTACCTAGAGTCGAAAAGGCATTATTGGGAGGTATAGGAGTCTCTGTTAAGATGATGTCATGGTTGGGTTGCAGGTCATAGTGTGATTGGGTGTTCGGTCAAAATCATTGTAAATCATATTGTATCGTGGATCGGTGCCCCTGGTACGGGAATCCACACTCTTGTCTCATTTCAGTCATTATAGGGTGGTAGAGAGGTGTTAGGCTAGTGCATGAAGTCGCCTACAGGTTGGAGCCTATGAACACTTCAGGGTGGTAGGTTGGTCTGGGATGTTGGGGCATCCATTCAGTTCACTGCTGAAGAAACCAAGGCATTGGGGCATCCTTCCAGTGGGAGCTGGAGAAGATTGCTTTTCTAGAATTCTAGGAAGTTGTTGCTTTCATTTCAGTTGGGGTTGAAGATTAAAGAATTTATTAGAAAAGCGTTCGATGGTTTTTGACCCAGAGGGGGTTTTCCACCTAAAATTCTTGTGTCTACTGTGTTCTTTTATTTACCGTTATTACTGCATAAACATTAATAATAATTGAAGATTAATTAATGCTCTGAAAAGATTTAAAGTGCTAATTGCTAAGGAATACTGATTCACCCCCCCAAAGTATTTCCAACATGTTCACGTGTGTTTACTTATGTGTGATACTTTATTCCGTTCTTACTACACCTGTTTACTGCTTATCAAATGCCTGATAAATCTCTTACAATCTGGTTCAAAGTTTAACAGATAAAGAATTAGTTATTTTACAAAGTTTACTGGGAATACGCTAGTTTCTTTTACAACAGTCGCGTATATACGCTAGTTGGGTTCAGTGAAGTCGCGTATACATTTCAAAAAAGAAAAATTATTATTGTGAGTTTTTTAAAATACTGATTCACCCCCCCTCTCAGTATTTTTCCCAACAAATATTGTTATATTGCACATTATTTTATTATTAGGGACATTGCTAGGCCATGTTTAGCCATTTGAATCCCTTAGAGGATCATATAAATGTAAGAGAGGATCAATTGATCTCTCATCATCAATTGGATTGGATATTTCTTAACAAAAGAATTCAAACCTGCACTTTCGCTGAGTTTTGGAGTTTCTAATGCAATTTGATGTTTGGAATAATTTCGCACTTTTCTCTTGGAGCTTCTTTGGCATGTTTTGGATGGATGGATATATTCTTGTCAACTTGTAAATGTTTTTGATGTTATTTCTCTTCTATATTAAATGTCTAATGTATGGAATATATTTCTATGCCTTGAAATGTGCCCTAGGTAATGCAAGTTTGTTACTAGCACTTGGATTACGAAAATATCGCATGTGTTACTCATTGTTGATAAGAATGAATGTTCCTAGGGGGTCACTATGTATGTTGTTCCCTTTAAACTCCATCAAACATTGTCAATAAGTATAAACGTCTAGAGAAACCATCAAACCTATTCACCAGGGTTTGTGAAGTTGTAATAGGCTTCCTTGAGATAGTGAAGTTTGAAAAACCAAAGACATTTAAACTCCAATTCTCCCAAAGGGTAGGCACTAGTCTAATCCTAGGTGATTGCCCTAATTTTTTTTCCTACCTTTTCTTTTGAATTCTACCCTAGCCTTAGTGGGTCTCCTAGGGCATCAAGTGAATTGCTTTGTAGCCATACAATTTGGAGCGAGTTGGCAGCTATCTGCGCAGGTGTGTCCTCTAGAGTTCCTCCAAGTTTGAGGTCATTCCCACAGTTAGATTGGGAAATACACCAAGTTGTAGCCATAAAGACCATACTTGTCTAGGTTCCTCCTAGGTTAAGGTAGATTTCAAGGGTCTCATTATTAGAAAACTCAAAGGAAGTTCATAATTCTCAAGACCCTTCTCATCCTCCTCGTTTGGCCTTACATGACCATTGAAAGTAAGATAAAAAGCGTGAAACCTAGGTCAAACTTGGATCTTCCCAAGGCTCCTTTGTGGTCCCACATCTTCATCATTCCTTATCTCACAAGGCCACTTAGAAACCTTGTTTATAGAAGATTCTTAGGTCTAGGACATCCTTTATTTGAGGAATAGCTCTAATCCCTAGGTCTAAGCCTCCCTTAAGTCTTTCTTAGAGAGCCCTTCAACTTGCTTCTGCAGCAAGCAAAGCCCTATTATATGAGCCTCTCTTGTGAATGGGCTCCAGAAATCACTAGTTATAATATCATTGATTCATCATTCCCAGTGATTTCCTTATACCGATACTCCTCCCAATTAGTGAAAGTTCGGAAAGAGCAGGGGACACCGACTGAGGTGACAATAGGTCCTTGTCCCATTGTTGCCACTTGATCTAGTAGTGATCCCTTCGGAACCCCTCCTAGGATCCCTACTAAATTGAGCAGTAACAAGCCCACATAAGTAGGATGCACTCCCCAAGAGGGTTATTGAGTCCACATATCAAAGTTGACTAGGTCAACCTCAACCAACCCTAGTAATAAAATAAAAAAATAAAGTATGGGCTTGGTTGTGAATACAAATACACTAATGATACATATGAATGGTCATGCCCACATGTATATATTACACCAATAATCCCAATAGGTTAAGGGGTAGCGAATAAAATCCCATATGTGCACCTTTCCATTTATTTCATCCTTAGCTTGAGTTTCATGGCTTTAAATAAACTTGCAATGTGAATAGCCACATGTTGTGTTTCAATTGGTACACATCATGCTAACTAGAGCTCACACTTTATCCATATTGTCCACATGTCAAATTGTTATTTATTATATGTCCTTCAACTAGGCACCACCTATGCTCTTCAAGATCAACACTTAGTTGATACATTTGCAGATATCTAGGCATGCAAGCCCTTAGAAGGATAGGAGTGTTGGTTGTGGTTCCCATATAGTGATATACCTATATCATGAGTCCCACAATACCAGCAAGAGCAACACCTGAAAAAAGCTCCACCACAACGCCATCCAAATGAAAGGTGCCTAAATCATGAGAGCCACTTTAGACTAAGGGGAATGCAATTAGAACTTGATCAAAGTTCTCTCTCTTGTGTCCTAGCTCTTGACACCACCATGTAAATGACATCCCATTGCCAGACTACCTTGCAAAGGTTTGGGGCATAAAAGTAAGGAAACTTGGACTTGCTTTGCCTAAGCACTTGAACACCCAAAGCCAAAACCCAAATCATGGGTAAAAGGTTTTGTTCAACAAGAATCTACATACAATTTACAAAAGATTACAAAAAAGGAACTATGATAATCAAATCAAAGACTTGACACCTAAGATAAAATAAAGGTGAGGCCCACCACACAAGACGTTGGATTTGAAGTGTTTGGCTTAGTTTACACATTGTATGGATAAGACAACTATGCATTTCTCAAAAAACCAACCCCAAAGGTTAAACAGCCCTCCACCTGCATCCCCACCCCCAGAACCCCCCAAAGACCTAAACAATGGAAACAATCCCTCTAAAGGCACACAAAAATTTGGTTACAAAACTCGAGTCACTTGGAACCACTAACAAAATCAAGAGTCATCTAGGTTCAGAAATTCTTTGTTAAACTTTGAACCCCCATGTGACAACCAGTAAAGAGGTAGTAATGTGTATTTGGACCCCAAGATTCACAAAACTCATATCAAAACTAAACCTTAACAAAGTGATTCCAACATGCATACCACTGGGAACTACAACCTCTAATCTCCAATCCAATTGCACTCGTCAGGTTTGAGACAATCTAATGAAGCATCTGGTCATAAAGTTTATGTGAATCCTTATTTAGAGGTTAAAACTGAATATATTTATCCATTCGTTTTACAATCTATATCAACCTGGGATACCCGTGGCACCAAGTAATCAGGCCGGGTATGACAACTAAGAGAAAAGTGCTTTCTTTCAACCGCATACAGTAAAAGTTGCACAGAAGTAAACAGACATGTTAATTACTCCCAAATTCCAAGACAATTTTAAACAAATGTTCTGAATCAGTAAGAAAAGAATTCAGTTCAGACAGGAAAAAACTGCAGCACATATGTATATAAAGCACTGGTCAATACATTACCAGAATGTCAATGCTGCCATATTGCTCTTCTATCCAATTGGAAAACAACTCCACCGATTTTGGATCCACAATGTCTAATTGATGGAAAACCACATTAAGTCCCTCTGTCTGTAAGGATGCCACCACTTCCTGTCCCCTAACCTGATCCCTTGAAGTGAGAACAATGGTCAGGCCCTGCTTGGCAAGTTGTCGAACAATTTCAAGTCCAATTCCTTTGTTACTTCCGGTCACTACTGCTAGTGTATCTGTGGACCACCATCTGCAATGAAATCCAGCAAAATTGGTTAGCAAAAGGGTGTTGTATAGATAGTTGTTGCAAACTAGACAGAGCAAGGGATTCTTCATGGCAAATCGGCATTCTGAGGAGGCCAAACAACCTTCAACACAGCAACAATCAATAGCAGAAGATCTAGGAGAATCCAAAGTAATCAAAGATGACTATGTCCTCCTTATTCTAATTCTATGAAAGTTAGTTATGCTTTAGGTTACATGATTCTATTGATTATCTATCCTTGTAGTAAATAGTGTTATCTATTATATGTTGAGCTAGCTATTATGCTTTGGGTTAAATGATCCTATGGATTATCTATCATTGTAGTAAATGGTGTTATCCATATTTTGTGTTCTCCAGTGCTATGATGTGTATTCCAGTACTATAATGATGGTATCTTTTGCACCACCTCTTTTTGGAATTCAGTGTTGTTCACTTATGCAATTCCATGGTTCCTGACAGTAAATTTATCCTGGTTAACCACAACTAACTGGAATTCAATTTACAAGCTCTTACTTGAAAATCCCCAAAGCTACACGTCCCTTGGATTTGATCCTGTCCGAGCAAAATTTGGGTCGTTTCTGTTAAAAACGACAACAACAACCTGCAACCTAACTCCACGTGATTTGGACTACCGGCGGTTCCTACAACAGATGGGCCATGATGTTTATGCAAGATCACCCCGGAATTAAAGCCAATTAAATATAAACGACCAAAAATTTCTACCCTCTGGCAGATACATTCAAACAATTACAGCCATTTAAAGATCTCCGTTCAGTGGCGAGGACAGTTTCAAAAACGAAATGGTACTTAACTAAATGGAATCTGACTTATCGTGGATAGAATTGAAATCTTTGAAATCAATTTGCAAAAAATGAATAATAACCTGTTTGGACCAGAGTATGGTACAGCACGGGCTTCCGATATCTCTTCCAGTCTCCTTTGTCTCCGTTCGAAGGAGCGATTTTGTCTACCCATTATCATGTATCAGCCAGTTTGCCCCTTGCTGCCATAAGCTGCAGAGGTATAGAAAATGGGAATGTATTAGAGAACCTGTGTCTGAGAGTTCGGATTCAAAACATACTTGGCGAACATGTGAAAATCAAGATTTTTCGCATATCCAAGAGTTGAAATCCGGCATACATTCAGAAGTTGTGTGACCTGAAGAGAATCACAGGTTGAGTTTTTGATTTTTCAACAGGAGAAAGAACGCCAATTTTAATGTCAATGTAAATTCAAATCAGCAGAGGCAGGCTCATTTTAGATGGGATTAAAAGAGTATTGTGAGATATTGTTCCCAATTATATTATCTTAATAATCCTTTTAACTACAAAACTATTATGATTTTTTGTTTGCAAAATTCTTCAAATTTCTAGAGGCGACACAGGGAGATACAAGCAATAAGAAAGCAAGTCTCATCACCAATTCCGGCCTCTGGAGTCTTGACGTTAAGATTTTTGGCGTTAAGAGCCTTACCGTGTTCTTCAACAGCTTTTAATTATAAAACTATTATGATCAATCTTTTGTTTGTAAAGCTTTTCAGTGGCATGGTAGAAAATAGAACGATAAGTGGGTGGAAGTCAAAGAAAAGAGGGCAAAAGGGCAAGCACGTTTTAGGCCGAAACATTCTACACTAGATCATGGTATTACATTGAGACACATTATTGAAAAGGTTTGGGAGGGCAAAGAAGAAGTATTTTGTTGCTTTGTTGACTTCAAAAAGGCATTGGACACAGTGCCTAGAGATAAGTTGTGGAGTAGAATGGAAGAACTTGAAATTCCTGTGCATTATAAAGTCGTTGTCCATAGGGTTTATGAAGAGGTGAAAGTCAAAATTAGAACTTCAGCAGGGATTTCAGAAAGCTTTAGAAGTGACATCATAATCAAGCAAGGTTTCCCTTTATCCACTACTCTTTTTGGTTTATATATTGATAAATTGGAAGAGTGGCTAACTCTGCAAGGTGGGGATGTTGTTCGGTTGGGGGAGTTTGTGATAAAGCTTCTTTTGTATGTTGATGACCTTGTATTGATTGCTAAATCGGCCAAGGATTGCAGATGCACCTATATGCCCTTAAGCATTTTTGTAAAGCAGTGGGGATGCAAGTCACTACCAACAAGACCAAAATAATGATTTTATCAAATAAAAAGAAGCAGAGTCAGCATACGTTCTTCTTTGAAGGCAACATTCTTAAAGAAGTAAATGAATACAAATACCTCGTGATTGATTTCAACAACAAACTTAATTGGGAGCACTGTAGAAAGAAGAGAATTTTAGGAGGTTGGAAAACATTATATGCTCTTCAAAACACTTCAAAATAGATGTAGAGAGGCAGAGTTATGGGATTGGAAAACAATTAAAGTGCTTTTTGGACTCCTAGGTTGTCCAATGATAATATGGGTGTGAATTGTGGGCTACTAGCATCCCTGTCTCAAAATGGAAGCAAGCTGAGAAAATCCAAAAAACGCTTGATCATGAGCAAGTTTAAAATAAAAAGTTCGGCTTCTTATGAAATAATACTGAGTGAAACAGGAGCAACTTCCATCAAAGCAATTGCTATGGTGCGTCTCATAAGGTATCTACAAAGAATTGAGCAAATGGGAGAAGGTAGATGGCTTAAAGTTATCTTCAATGAAGGAATGAGTGAAAGAAATAAATCATGGATGAGACAAAACAACAAATGGATGCAAAACAGAAATATTTACCTCAATGCATGTCCCATAAATAGCAAGGATTTAAATAGTTTTGATATGGAGAAGTCTCATAAGCGTATATGGGGAAAAGAGTTGGGTAGAAAGAAGAAGTACTATGTTCAAGAATTCAACCGCACTTGTGATCTCCAACAAAAAGAGTACATTGGAGCTAGCATTCCATGGAGAGAAAAGATTCTTATTGCTCAATTAAGAACTAACTTGCATCAACTACGGTGTGGAACAGGTCGATGGAAAAGACCTAAAGAAGCTTTGAAAGAACATGTTTGTACTTTTTGCACTTCCGGGGCAGTGGAATCGGAAAAACATTTCATTTTGGAATGTGATGCTTCGAGAGACATCAGAGACAGTGACAACAATATGTTAACATCGGTTCCTTAGCATTGTCTTTTCAGTGAAGAGACTATTAGAAGGTTGGATCAGCTCATCATTTATATAATAAGAGGATTGAATTGCAAAAGGTAAAACGCAGGGAAGCTAGTAGTCCCATAGACTATATCTAGTCTCGTGGACGTTAAAATTTCATTTCATTTATGATTAATCCGTCCAATGTTTTGGATAGTGACTTCATTCATCATCAAGGACCAAAGAGAGTTAAAAGAAATTAAAGTTTTTGTTTTAATAAAAAATGGGGAATATAGACTAAGTTTTTTTATTTTAATATTGTAATTTATATTGTGAATTTTAATTTCCATTATTTCAATGTAAATTCAGAGAGGTAAAAATTCATTTTAGATTAGAATTTAAAGGGATTAAAAGAAATTAAAGTTTAAATTTTTTATTAAAAAATAAATGGTGAATATGAATTAGTTGATTAAATTTAATATTATATTATGAATTTTAATTTGTTTTTTTTTAATTAAAGTATTTGTATTACCAAAATAACTTAAATTTTATATAGTTATTATGACCATATTACTAAGGAGATTTTTGTGAACTTTAGGGGATACTAAAAGATTCATATTTTTTTACTAATCTCATAATATAAAGGATATTAGTTAGCAAATCCTAAAATGTAAAAAAATCAAAACATATTGGCAACCATTACAAAGCATGACAGAATACCAAATATACTAGCAAATATAAACACCATTAAGAATCAAAAGAAGAGATGGGAGCACGGACCCTGGCACTTGATCCAAGAGGAGAATTAGTTTTTGTATCACAATGCAGGTGTCCTTCCACATGAACTAGTCTTGAGCAAGCTTTTCCATGGTAAAATGTTAGTTTCGCAACATCCACTTCATGTCTTCCAAAGAAGCAAACATGTTATACCTTTCCACTAGTTTGTATTTCAGTACCAGACCAAGCAGAGTCTTCATCTACCAATGAAGAGTAACATAATTGAGATATTATTTTTTTGTCCCTTGGTATGACCAGTGTCAGAAACCCAACAAGAGACCTCATCCATAATCTCATAGTCGGAGTAGGACTGTGTTTTTGCTCCTGCCTAAGTTTCTAATTTCCTGATTTCTTGTCATGTCTCCAGGGTTACCGCATTAAAATATGTAACAATTGAATCCTTAGCGAAGAGTCAAGCCCTTCGTTGACCTGGTCGACTACTGCCACCACTGCCCCTTATGCATCGCATGTGTTGTTTAGGCGGCATGACAAACAAAAGGGGATCACACTTATAACAAAAGCAAAAATGACCATGACCTGGAAGGTGATAGGAGAAAACCCAAAACTGGTAGGAAACATTCCCAACAAGTTACTAGCGTCATCATAATGAAACATAGACCAGATTATACCACACAATGGAACTTTGTACTCAGACACCCTATGACTGATTCCACTTTCTATGGATCCTACTACAAACTGAAAAAATAATACAAGTAACAAGACATAAACCCAATGGTGTAGTAGACATTCGATAACCGCATCAAGATAATAAAAACTAGGATGGCAAAAGAGTGTTGACCCTCGACAACAAACTAAACATGAGACCCCTTTCCCTTAATAATACTTCTCACAAATTTCTTTCCCCAAGAACAACAAACCTAAGACCCAAAATGTGCATAGACAACACAATAGCAATTATACAGACAAAGACTAAGCTAACACAACCAAGAGTACATTTAAGAATAATAAGGTAAGCTAGAGGATTTGATACCAACATTCCAGAGTATGCAACCACAATTTGAAACTTGCATCGACCTCCATGACCATTTACTGGAGCCAAAAATCAATTATTCTTTTTCTAACTAAGCTTCTTCGCCCACCTCCACTTTTCCAACGTCCATGGTAGATTACATCCCTCAATATTATTACCAAGCGACCAAACTCACAATTCTCCCACCGCACTAAGACATGACCTGTTAGACCCTAGTTTTGATAGCAAATTCCCTTTCTTCTAGCCTGAACTATCCACCCCCCTCCACTTCACCAACTCCAAGTAGAAAGCACTTCTCTCATAACACAAGTCAGGTGCATATATGAGCCAAAATAACCCAACACAAGAGTCGGTCGAAGGGGCAGACAACAGGGAGATCAGCTCCTTGACCTCGCGCCTACAGTTGCCTTCGATCCTCACCACCAAAATGAATACATAGTTCATCATCTTCACGCCTCTATCTAATGCTAACTAGGTGGTTGCATGCAACTACATGCCCAAGACAAGTCACAACTTTACCATTTAATACACATTAGGTGGGCAGGGTGGCAAGCTCGTCCTCCCAAGCCCCCTCAAATCTTGTGCACACCCCTATTGGGGAAGTCTATTTCAATGTATTAATATTATACTATGATTATTTCTAGTGTATGAATCTCATGTAATAATTTTAAATATATGTGTGAATGTGATATTTTAAATAAATAGGTTGGGTATGTGATATTAGAAAATATATTTTTTGATAATATAAAGATATCTTAATTTTAAGGTTACAGTCAAATTAGATGTTAAATTAATATATGAGTGTCAGGCCCCAGGGCGTTAAGGCACATCCTTGTCCCATCTACATGCTAAGGTGCACTACTTTAAGCCTTAGTGAGATGAGGTGACTTGTGTGACTTCGGCGTCGCAAGAAATGTAATGAACATATCACATGATTTGCGACAATATGGAGGGAGGTGTCAAAAAATTGAGAGCCATTATGGCTTGATGGCACAATAGGCCAAGCGATGCGTGAGTTGGACAGAGCAACCAAACAAAATCATGTCGCCCAAGTGAAGTGGAATGGTAGTGTGGGATGAGTAGGCGATGTGGGCGCCTAGGAAGAATGAAGAGTCAGCATAACCTAAGGCACATGGCCTATATGGGTGAGCCAACCCGTTGGAAAGTGGAGAGAAATTGCACGAAGAATGGTGACGAACAGTATATATAGAAGGAACCAAACAGTGGAAGAGGGACATCAAACTCATATCAATTGAAGTCACATGGGACTTGGAACAAATGTAACGGATGAAGGAGAATGCAAGGGAGCAGAGACAAGTGACCTCTGGCCAATGGCTGTGCACAGCCTGAGGAGTCCTTGTGAACCAAACCAAGCAAGCCCAATAGGGTAGTAACAAATCACGGTAGAATTATGGGTGATTTGGGTGGGGCCTAAAGGGTTAGGGTGAAGGGTTTTGGCAATTGCTTGGGGTTTTTGGCTAGTTAAAATTGTAGCATGAGCCTTTGACTCAGTGAATCTCTTATACTTTCGATTTTTAATAAAAGCAAAAGGTCAAAGGGTCATCCCTTATGAAATGGTGCATGTGTATGATGATGTTAATGTTTTTTAATCCCTTGCATATAATGCCTATGTTCTGCTAATGAATGAAGATAATTGGAAGTAGAAGTGACAATATTATTATTTCTCTATGTTGATGATAATTCCACACTTAATATAATAGAGAGGTTGATAGGGGTAATGTGTATTGTGAGGCATAGTCTGAGTGAAGTAACACTATGCTACACTAGGTAACTGTGAAACATGTTAATGTCACACACTCAAGGGATCACAATGCGCCCACAAGGTGCCTCACAACCATAGGAGGCCCCAGAGTTGTGATAGGTGGTGCCAGAGCAACCACTCAGTGGAAGTTGAGTATTTCAACTGTGCAACCAAGATGGATATGTGCAAACTAAGAGGTAAGTTTGGTTTTTTGTGTTTCATGTTCATTTGAATATTTTGTTAAGATGACAAGTGTATTAGGGAAGGAACAATACAATAAAAGGCACTAATTATGCATTTTGAACATGGATATCGGTAAGAAGACAATAGTAGCATTGGTTGGCAGAGGGGCCTCGCACCATTTCTTGAGGATAAGATTGGCAAAACGACTTGGGTTGAAAGTAACAATGAGTGGGACAATGGTGAAAGCAATCAACTCCAAGGCTAAGGTAGTGATAAGATTGGTAGCAAATGTGCTACTTAAGATTGATCGTTGGAAGGGACTTTTGGATTTCACAGTGATTCTTATGGATGATTTTGAGCAATTGATTTCTTGAGAGGAATTCAAGTGGTTATGATACCATGTATGGATCCACTCATTATCTTGGATGACAAAAAGATGTGGGTTGTGCACGCAACCACATGAGAGCAACAAAAGGAGAGTGTGTAGCTTGTGTTTACGCTAAGCATGGAAAGAGCAACATTGGAACTTGGAAGTCGAATGCCTGAATATATGCAACAATAATCAAGGAAGTAGGAGATGATGGAGTGGGGACACCTATTCCACCAAAGCTTTCTGAGTTGTTGGAGACATATGTAAATAGGATGCAAAATGAGTTTACAAAAGTGCTTCCACCAAGAAGAGTAGTGGACCATCACATTGAACTTTAGCCTGATGCTCCACCACCAGCACGAGCCCCTTATGGGTTGTCAGGGCCAAAGTTGGATGAATTGAGGAGGCAATTGATGGAGTTGGATGATGCAGAATTTATTCATCCTTCTTAATCCCCTTATGGTGCTCCTATACTCATCGAGCAAAAGAAGGATACAAATGAGTTGAGGATGTGTATTAACTACCGAGCTTTTAATAAGAAAATTGTGAAGAATCAATACCCCCTTCCACTAGCAGTCAATTGCTTCAGCAAGTTGGCCAAGGCCAAAGTGTGTTGAGTTTTCAAGCATCCATTAAATTGGTAATTACTTCTTACGATTCCTTCTTATGTTAATCTTTTCTTGCATGCTTATTCATCATAAAGTAATTACACAGAGAATATCGACAAAACAAAATGTAATTAGGATCACGAAGAGATAGCAAAACAAGAGCACAACATTTTACCTTGGGAAAACCCACATGGGGGAAAACCCAACAACCTTTAGATAAATTTCCTTAGTTCAACAAGAGACACACACCTAGAGATATTTGTCCAGCAACCCTAACATGCTTAGAAAATCATCCTTGATATATCTCAGAATTTCTTCCTTATCACGTCAAGAATTTGTCTTTCTTCATAATAATAAAAAAGTGCCTCAGATTCGTCCTTTCTATAAATTGCCTCATATTGATCCTCACCACAAATTGACTCAGATTGATCTAAATTATCTTCAACAAAGGTGATATGAAGTAGTGTCTTTTGGAGGAGGGTTTAGTGCCTTATTAATACTTTTCTTGTTGGTTGAATGGGTGCCACAATAGAGCTAGGACAACTTGACTAGGAGGAGGGTCGACTTGCCTATTTTGGAGCCAAAAATTCATATTTCCTTATTTTGAAAAGAGCATGAAGAACATGCTTTATAAATTATTTGTTGACACTAGCATGAAGAACATGCTTTACATTTATCATTGTAAATACTTTAAGGACTAAAATATTAATTATGAAGATAGACCATAACTACAAAATTCAACACTCCCGCTTAGCTAGGGAGGTATTCATAATGACGATCTAGATGTTCTATTGTTGACAGATTTCTCTAAGAAAAGGTTATAGCAAATCCAAGTACCATAATTGGGTCAATAATTGTGACACATGGTAAAACAAGTTACCATAATCTGGTCAACAATTGTGACACATGGTAAATTGATAACATCAGCATGTTACAATAATCTGGTCAACAATTATGACACATGGTAAACCAACAACATCAACAATCTACCATAAGTATGGTTAGTACCTCTGACACATAGTACATCATTAGCATCAACTAGTCACAATAATTATGGTCTATCTAACACATGGTATATAAACTAGTCCTGGTTCACCATCATTCTGGTCAATATTTTGACACATGGTGAATCTCCAAAGGCCACACTCTATTTGAGTAATTTTGGGCCTCGTGGTAAATGAGCTTAACGTTGAAAGGCCACACTCTATCTAAGTAATCCTAAGCCCTTAAGGACCATTCTTCCTAATTTTGGTCAAGATACTTGATACAAGAAGAATGATTGTCCTCTGCTAGACCATTCTCCCTAATTTTGGTCATATATGACACAAGGAGAATGTCAGTCCATGATGTTATCTCATCAACACTCCCTCTCATTGAGAGAAGCATTCTCAACCATTCCAAGCTTGTCCCTTAAGTATATCTAGGCTTCATCCTGGGATAGAGGCTTTGCCAACAATTTGATATACTATAGAATAATACTAAAGTCACACTGTTTCCTTTGATATTGCATATCATTATGTTTTGACCTGTCATCATGGTTGACACCTGCACTTGATCAAGATAATCTTGTAGGTAGCCTTTGAAGCCAAATTGCTTCTCAACTTGCCAACACAACTTCAACAATAATGATTGTGACAAATTTCTACTTCATGTTCATCCAAGAAATTATAACAGAGCCCAAACTAAAGCAATATCTTGATGAACTGTTCCTATCTTCAACACTCTCTGCCAAGTCTAAATCTGTAGTTGAACTTCATTATTTGAGACAAATATCAAATCATAATTGTATTTTCCATGACCAATTGTACCTTGTTGGTACTCCAACCCATGTCGAGCAACATGCCATGGCTCATAAACCGATTAGCATCCTTACACTGGGTCCATCATCATAGTTTCTTTCCTATCACCTTGACTAGGTGTTCCCTCTCATACTAAAAACATATCTTGTTGTGGTAATTTTGATTGCTCCCTCTACCATTGTTGTCTTTCAACATATCAGTTATTTATTCTGACAATATCAATGACAATCCATCATCTTGAACTCATAGGTCAACTCCCTTTGAAGCTAAAACATGCCTCTCTTCTTGCTCCCTCTATCACGGAAGCAATTCTTTCTGCCACAACTGCTCCCTTTGACACATGAGTCCTTCTACTTCCAACAAAGACAAATCATATAGAATCATCCTTGATCCATTATCCCAAAAATACCAAGCCCAACATGTCTGCTTGTGATCGTATAAAGTTCTCTTCAATCATGAGACTATTTCTCATGCACTTCAAAAACCTAAGGTAGCTCTACGTACACTTCTTCCTTCTCAATTACTATATTGAGAGAAACAATCTATGCATCCACTTGGTGCAATTTTCAAAGCAAAGATAATAGTTTTAACATCAGTGTACCTCTTAACTTGGAGAAAACATCCTGTCATTTTCCTCTCCCTCTTTTTGGGAGAACCTTGTATTCAACTCTCGGTTTGTACTTGTTTATGTTGCCTTCTATTGTACGATATATCTTGTAGATCCATTTGGAAGTCATTATTGGCTTCTCTTCGGCATAATCAAGGCATACTTCAAACTTGTTGATCTATTAGCTCCCTCTGAGCTTGAAATTAATCTATTACAGTATTCCTTAACACAAATCATGATTCAAGGAAGGTCCTCTTGTCACACACTTTGCTTCTCTCTTCCACTTCTTCCATTTGTTGCCAAAGTCTTTGTAGCCTTCACTATGTACCTATAATCCTCAATAGGAGGCTATGGAAGAACAATTATAACTAAGAAAAGGATACAAAGACAAGAGACTAACTAATGGTGAAAACAATAACAACAATAATCAAGGAAGAGAGATATATGTTACTTATATTTTGAGGGTTGTATGAAAAATTCCAGCTCCTTCTTGATCTTATCCTTCTGGCATCCATCTTGCAATTTCATCAACCTTGTCCTCATCATCAACATGATGTCATTCTTCCTTACACAAGCTAGGGTCTCTACTTTCAACAAAAATTTTGATTTAGGTTCAATCCTAGGGTTTTGTTCATAAACCCCATGGCTTTCTTATCCAAGCCCTTATTAGCCTACTAGGATTCACAAACTGTAGATTTCAAAATTTCAAAAACCTGGAGCCCATTACACATGATGAAGCCCCATACATGCGATGAAGTCCATCATTGTCATTAATCAATCAAGGATGTTGCATCCAGTAATTTTATTTGGTCCTTCGAAACCATTGTAGCAACAATAACATTTTGTTTTTAGAGACTTGGTCTTCATTGCAATGAATGGACTTCATCATTATAAGCTAAGCATTAGATCACAACACCTAGATACCGTGTAAGATTTTCTGCAGCAATGTATATGATATCAATATAGATTCATTCAAAAAAAATAGGTCTTTAATCATTTGTTTCCTTGCCCTGCTATAAGGTGATAATGTAGGTTAGATCTACACATGACTTGACATTATCAAGAGAGCTTTGGCCTTTAAAGGATTTTTACTTCAATTCCTTTCATTCAATATTCATATTGTCTTAGCAAGATATCTTCTTGGTTGTGACCATACTTCTCAATGATTTGTCTTCTAGGATTAGGTAGCCTTACAATACTGCTTGTGCATGAATATTCCAATGCCTCCTTTTAAATCCTCTGGCTCAAAGAGGATCTTTCTCAATGATAACCATTTTTCTAGCATTCTACCATATAATCAGTGGCACCAAAAATCTTACAGTTCAATATTGGAAGTTCTTACTCAGTCATAGCATTAGACACATTCAGTGTATCTCAATCTAAGATTCATACTTTTGTCTCAGCCATAAAATGTAACTAATTTGTTAACCTCCAACAACCTTAAAGTCAACCTTTCTTGCCACATTAAGAGTTTTTCAAAAACATCCTAAAAATGACCTTCAACCATACTTTGCAGTATCTTCAAAGAAGAGCACAACTTTGACCTTTCAAAAAATGAGTAAGGGTCACATCTTCTTCAACATTCATAGGTTTCCTTTATTCAATAATACTTTACAATCCCATGACTAATTTTTAATGAGTTTTCAATCTTCAAGAAACATTGGGATTTAGCATTACTTTATTGAACTAGGATCAATAGTTACAAGGATAATTTTTTATACAATTATTGCTACAAACTTTTAGTAGTTATGTTGATAGGCATAGTCTTCATGAATGTTGCCAAAGGATTTTGATCTTAACCAAAGTTGTCATTAGTAAATTTAGTGATGATACATACCTTTCAAAACTATAGACACTATTGTTTTTTCTATCTCTTTACATTTTTGACTTCCTAGATGTCATACTAGTTTTGAACATCATTGCTTGTATTAAAACTGGGATCTTTTCAAACTTCTTTTTGGTTTCTTCTTCCGCAGAGACACCAACTTGGCTCCTTATTAGGTGACTAGGTTTCTTCAGTTCAACCTTCTAACAATTTATTCCTCTTCAAAAGTTCACACAAAAAATTTCAATGTGGTATATAGCTTGTTGGATTTTGATTTTGTGCTCAAAACTTCTTGTAAACAAGGTATGTTCCAATGATTCTGACTTGACATATGACTGTAGAACAGGTCAGCCAATTTGTAAAACGTTTAATATAAAGAGAATTTTAAAGGTTTTCTTTGAATTTTGGTTAAGTGCAATTTGATGATAATTGCGTTTGGAGGTAAATAATTAAGAAAGGCATTGGAAAGACTAGATCAACATCAATTGTGGTATCATAGTGTATTTTTTAATTGAAAGGAAGAATGGCATATCAATGAGGAGCAAGTCGAAGGAGATCTTGAGCAAATGTCGCTTTGCAAGCTGAAGTAAAAAGACTTAAAGAGAGTGACAACTATAAAGACTGCACAAAGGAGAGAAATTGATGCTAGAAGTGTGAGTGATGTTGGAGAAGAATATTCCAGTGATGAAGAGACGAAAGAATCAAAAGATATAAAGATGATGAACATGTTTTCTAGGATAACTGCCTGACCAAAGATGGAAATTATGCCATATGAAGGTAATTTAAATGTTGATGAATTAATGGATTGGACAAAAGCTCTTGATAAATATTTTGATTATGAAGATGTGGAAGTTGATAAGTGAGTTAAGAATGCAGTAACCAAATTGAAAGGTCATGTTGCGCTCTCGTGGGATGAAGTACAAGATGACTGAAAGAGGAAAGGAAAAGCAAAAAAAAATATTGGGATATAATGGTGGAAAACTCAAAGGTAAATTTTTACCCAAAGAATATCAAATTAATATTTCAAGACATATACAAAACCTTATACATAAGTCTATGTTAGTTAAAGAATATACAAAGGAGTTCTATAAATTGAACATCAGAGTTGGTCGAGTACAAGATGGTGCTGAGAAATTTTCTAGATATATTAATGGCGTGAGGTTTGATCCAGGAGGATCTAGGAGGATTAACCTAAGTATTCAAAAAGTACCAGTGGCATGGTAAAAGGCTCAAAATTCAAAGTGGTAGAATATGGGTAAACTTAGCATCATGTTGAAGTGCTCATCATCTTGGTTCCAACAGTGCGAATGGCACTCAAATTCAAGTTCATATGTAGAAGTCAGAGAAAGTCAAAGATCAATTTTGACCTGTCCAGGTGGCAGGAGGAGATGACATGGAAAAATCTCATCGAATGGGGAAGCGCCAAGTGGTAGGTTGCCATTGGGTCCCCACATGTCGCTTATCGTAGAAAAAGAGGTCGCGGATTAAGGAGAATCGTCCCCAGCATGATTTCGATTGTGATTGCGATATCACATATCACAGGTCGGAGGAGACAGTGGATAAGAATCAGCCCCGACAAGATCTTGGTTCCGATTGCGATATTGTGAATCGGGGAAGGAACAAGTGTTTAAGAATCAGCCCCCGACAGAGCCAGATTGCGATGCGATAAAATCACAATTACAGATCCCAGCAGGAGTCGTCAAATGGAGTATTACCCTAGCCCCCGCCGATTGCAATTTGTGATGAGGCTCTAGAGCCGATAATTTATGAACCATGCTTAATAATCCTGGCAGGTCCACTGTTATTTAAAAACGCTTGTACGTCGATGGCCCCGCCGATTTCGAATTGCGATGGGGTTCCCAGACCCGATATTATATATGTTGTGTTCCATAGTCCGTCGGGTCCGCTATAGCACAGGATGCTTGAAGGTTTGTGCTGATTGCGGGGAATGCCGATAGTCATGCCGCCGAGTTTAAATTAACATTTAAAAGGGGTTTCACCATATTTGTAAGGTTGGTTTCCATGTATCATACAGGCCCGAGATCCCTAGTCTCAAGACAATCCCGCTTGCTTAACATGGTCATTTGTTTCAAAATTGCCCTGGTATTAAGGATTTACCGACTACTTATATATATATATTATATATTATATATATATATATATATATATATATATATATATATATATATATATATATATATATATATATATATATATATATATAATATATATATATATATATTCGCATAGCGAAAGGGGGGTAGAGCAGAGAGCAACAAATTTATAGAGAAGAGCAGCAACACCTGCTCCTAGCAAGTGGCCGGAACCTTGCTTAAGAAAAATCAGAAGGTTCTGAGAGGGTGCAGAAAGCCCAATTATCCGAATTGGGTGTTCGGATAGGCGATTCTACACGATTTTTCACCAAGAAGTCAGTGGTGTTGTCTGTATCTAGATCTGAGCTCTCCATTTGTCATATATATTCCATATTGGAGGTATACAGATGTTTATGTAAAAATATGCTTGCACTTCTCCCTTTCCATGCCATTTAATAAGTGAAGGCCTCCCCACTATTGCACAGGGCCTGAAGATGTAGTCCAAATTGGATGAAATCATAATCAAATATCTGTGTCTCAATATCATGCATGACTACGTCTCTTTTATCTTCATTTTATATTCTTATGTTCCATGGTTTTTAAGTGATTTGTTTCATGTAATTTTGATTCATCTATAAGCAAAAGAATCTTGGTTCAAGTGGTATTAGAGCAGGGCTTAGTTGATGCGAATTGCATGAGTGCGCTAACCAGAAATAAGCCTTGAAGGAATTGCATCACGAAGAGGAGACATGGCGGATGTTGAAGCTCGTTTTGAAGTGAAGCGGCCTTGTGGTTGTTAAGAATTGCGAGCGTGAATGACCAAGTGTGAAACCATGGAGAGTGATAAAGAAATGCATAAGACCTTCCTACGAATGTCCAAAATGGTGGACATCGTGTATGAAGCATATGAGAAGCGAAGAGAGGAGGAGACAGAGAGATCGAAAAGCAACGCTTCATCCACATCTTTTGGTGCTTATGCATGTTATTCGTCGCCTTCCTCCAATGAGGAGATTAACCAGAGGATTCAAGAAGAAAACATTGAATTAATAAGGCTATTGCGAGAAGAGAAAGAGGAGAAGCATCGATTGTTGCGTCAGTTGCAAGCCATAGAGACAACCTTGGAAGAGTTGTAGCGCAACGACCAGAGTCTTCAAGCAGAGCTTGCTGGATTAAGGAGGCTTCTACAGGAAGAGGAATAGGAGAAACAGAGGCTGTTACGCCAGCTGCAAGCTAAGAATGAGGCCTTGGAAAAGCCGTAGCATGACCCCTGTGAGGTAAAATGTAATTCTCCGACTTCATGTATGTTTCTTGATGGTGATTTCACTATTTTTGAAAATCATACCATAGGAATCGGCTATAAACTGTTAAAGAGAATGGGGTATGAGGGGAAGGGCCTCGGCATTAATGACCAAGGTATCATAAACCCCATCAAAGTAAAGGAATTACCACTCTAGGCAGGAATTGGGTATGTTAGGAAGGAAGTTGTGGAATGCACTAAAACAGCCAACAAACCATCAACGACAGATGATAAGAATCCCTCATTAGTCCTTTCCAACTCGACAGTTTCCCTTTAGTTTCATCTTCACATAGTATAATTTTTGTTGGAAATGTGAATATACCAATTATAGGGACAAACATGAGACTCCTTACTAGGGCAAGGTACAAGGAAGAAGAAGGACTTGGTATTCATAGCCAAGGCATAACTTAGCCATTGGAGGTTGAGCAAAGACCTCAATTCACAAGGTTGGGGTGCACTGAAGGTCAATGATCAAAGATATTAGAAGCTTCCGTGACATTGTTGAAGCAGTCGAGGAAAGAGGATGATGGGAATACATTACCATCAACCTATGGTAGTATGCATTGCAGAGAAAGAGCTGAGGCAAGATCTTTTTCCCATGATCATACCAGAGACCAACAAGAAATGTATAACTAGTCTTGGTATTGTAATGTTCATTTTGATTACAACCGTATTGTTACTAATGAACGAAAATCATGACATAAAAGAACTTGCAGTTTTTTTGGATTGCATAACCATATGTTTGTTGAGTGTTGGAAATGAATAGCAACATGTAAAAGGTGAGGCATAAAATATCCTCTCAATAACAAGCAAAGAAGAAGGTAAATCAAATCTAGAGGAAGAAGGCTTATTGTAGTAATTGCGACATAGGTGGTCATCAGAGAGCTACATGTTGGAGGCTCCATCCATAACAGCATCGCAAGGACAAAGAATCCATGCATGAACCAAGCAAAAAAGTTGTTCGATCAGCAAATGCGCCATAAGGAGGCGACCAATTCCCTTTGATAATTGAGAGATGGTTCTTCTAGGTGTGGTAGAGTGTGTTGGCCTATTTTGTGTTGCATTTTGAATTGTAAAAGTGATGATATGGTTTCCATCACTTGTTGCAACAACAATGATGTTTGGCCTTATTTTGTGTTGCATTTTAAACTGTGGAAGCAATGGCGTGTTTCCATCACTTATTGAAGCAACAATAGTGTTTGGCCTTATTTTTGTAAATCATGTGTTGCAATGATGATGTGTTTTCCATCACTTGTTGAAGAAACAATGATGTTTGGCCTTCTATTGATAGTTGGAGTATTGTTTCCATTTTTATCTAAACTTGACCACAGAGTATGTGTTATAAACTTGTGGCAAGTATGGGATGCTTGGCTCATTTTTTTGTCACATAGCGAAACATGTAATTTGCAAGATATTGTATTACAGGTTTGCAGGGGATGCAGGTGTCGTCTTATCGCTTATGGGTCTGAAGGACAAATGTGAAGGAGAAGGAAGGATGAATTGTTAGGACGCTTGCGGTGTAGACAAAGTACAATGCAGTTGCATATTATTTAGTGCTTTTGGAGGACCAAAAGCTTCTCTTAGTGGGGAGGATTGATCCAGGAGGATCCATGAGGATTGACCTAGGTAGATCTTCAAAAAGTACCAGTGGCATGGTAAAAGGCTCAAAACTAAAAGTGGGAGAATATGGATAAACTTAGCGTCATATCGAAGTGCTCATCATCCTAGTTCCAACAGTGTGAACGACACTCAAATCTGAGTTCATATGCATAAGTTAGAGCAAGTCAAAGATGAAGTTTGACTTGTCTAGGTGGCAGGAGGAGATGACATGGAAAAAGCTCAACGAATTGGGAAGAACCAAGTGGCAGGCTGCCATTGGGTCCCCACATTTATCTTATCGCAAAAAAAGAGGTCGCGGCTTAAGGAGAATTAGCCCCAGCAAGGTTCCAGCTGTGATTGCAATATCACATATCGCAGGTCAAAGGAGAAAGTGGATAAGAATCGGCCCAAGTAAGATCGTGGTTGTGATTGCCATATCGCATATTGCGACTCAGGGAAGGAATGAGTGTTTAAGAATTGGCGCCTAGCAGAGCAAAGTTGTGATGTGATAAAATCATAATCGCAGATTGCAACGAGAGCAGTCGAATGGAGTATTACCCCGACGCCTGCTGATTGCGATTTGCGATGGGGCTCCAGACTCGATAATTTATGAATCGTGCTTAATAATCCCGGCGAGTATGTTGTTATTGCAAAACACATGTACGTTGATGGCCCTACCGATTGCGAATTGTGATGGGGTTCCCAAACCTAATATCATTATGTTGTGTTCCATAGTCTGTCGGGTTCGTTGTATCACAGGATGCTTGAAGGTCTGTCGTTGATTGCGAGGAATGTCGATATTCATGTCATTGTGTCTAAATGCATAGTTAAAAGGGGGTTTGACATATTTAAAAGGGGTTTCACCATATTTGAAAGGTTGGTTTCCATGTATCATACAGGCTTGAGATCCCTTATCTTAAGGCAATCCCGCTTGCTTAACTTGGTCATTTGTTTAAGAACTGCCCGAGTATTTAGGATTTACCGCCTGCTTATATATATAAGACTATCCACATAGCGAAAGGGGGGTAGAGCAAAGAGCAGCATATTTACAGAGAAGTGCAACATCACCTGCTCCTGGCAGGTGGTCGAAACCTTGCTTAAGAAAAATCAAAAGGTTCTGAGAGGGTGTAGAAGCCCGATTATCCGAATTGGGTGTTCTGATAGGTAATTCTGCACAATTTTTCGCCAAGAAGTTAGTGGTGAAGTCTATCTATAGAGATGGGCTCTCCATTTGTCATACACCTTCCAGATTGGAGGTATAAGGATGTTTATGTAAAAATATGCTTATACTTCTCTCTTTCCATGCCATTTAATAAATGAGGCCTCCCCACTATTGAGCACAGCCTGGAGATGTAGTCCAAATTGGAAGAACTCTGTAATCAAATCTCTATGTCTCGATCTCATGCATGATTATGCATCTTTTATCTTCATTTTATATGCATATGTTCTATGGTTTTTAAGTGCTTCGTTTCATGTAATTATGATGCATCTATAAGCAAAAAAATCATGGATCAAGGTTTGATATTTAAGATGAAATTGGCTCACTATTTTTGAAGATTGTTGAAGACGCGTATTGGACTTCCATGAAGGTAGAAGAAAAACTTGATAGAAAACAAAGTCAAATAAATCAAGGAAGGAGTCCTACAAGAGGCAAAGGACAACAGATTGGAAGAGGAACAATTCAGTCTGCAAAAAGAGAAGATGAAGGAAGTTTCGGGAGTCAATCACCAAGAGAAGGTGATTCGAGAGGGACAAGATCATTCTATAGAGGTAGAGGTCGAGGAAGAGACTACCAACCTAGATGTTTTAGATGTGGGAAACTCGGGCATATCACATGGGATTGTCCTGAGAATGCACTAGTAGGTCAGAGAGGTGCTCATGTTGCTTAAGTAGTGGAAGAAAATGAGAATTCAATTGATATTGAATAAGTGCTTGAAGGAGGAGAATCTTTATTAATAAAGAGAGTGTTGATTAAAGCCAAAAATGAAGTCAAGGAACTAGCTCAAATTATCAGTTTATTTTCAACCATGTGTAAGTCAAAGGGTAAGTTCTGTAAACTTGTCATTGATAACATAAGCATCGATAAATTGGTTTATGTGGAATTGGTGGAGAAATTAAATTTAAAAATAACCACACATCCTCATCCTTATAAAGTATGGCTACAAAAGGACACCATGTGTTGGTTAATGAGTACTTTAAAGTAGCTTTTCATATTGGAAAATATAAAGATGAAGTTAGTTGTGATATAATGTCGATCGACGTTTTCCATGTGTTATTAAGCAGGCCATGGCAATATGACATGAAGTCCATACATTATGGTAGGAAAAATACTTATACTTTTGGATTTAAGAGCATAGGTTACAAAGAACAAGAGATTAAAAGAGCCATAGAAAAAGTCGAAAGAAAGTTGCTATCTCATGAACCTAAGGCTCAAGACCAGCCTCAGGGTGGTAAAGTTTTTCTACCTTATATCCATGGAGTTACAGACAAAATCGCTAAAATCCTAAGGAAGAAAAACATCATCACGCATTTCTCAGCCCCTGGAACTATTAGGCAAGGTTTGAGGTCTGTAAAAGATGATATTGACAAACATCAGCTCAAAGGAGTCTATAAAATATATTGTTCATGTGGAAAAAGCTACATTGGTGAAACAGGTCGCTCCCTCCAGACAAGGCTCAAGGAACATGGCGCTGATATTAAGAATGAAAGATCTCGTACCTCAGCCTTGGCAGAGCACTCCACAAAGACTAAGCACCATATCTGCCTCGAAAGCGCATCAATTATCGCAAGGGAGGAGCAGCATCAGAGACGAAAGATCAGAGAAGCGCTTGAAATTATCAAGCATCCTCATAATATGAATAGAGACAATGGTATGGACATTAGCAGGAGCTGGCTTCCCTTGATCAAGGAATCAAGATCGCAAACTCATCCCAGGTATAGCAGGTAAGCAGGTAAAAGAGTGTCTGGATGGTAGCCCATTTTGCTGTGGGGGCAAAAGTCTCCTCATAATTGACCCCTTCCTTCAGTGCAAAACCTTTTTCCACAAGCCTAGCTTTGTGCTTTTCAAGTGAGCCATCAACTTTATACTTGTTTATGTAGACCCACTTGCAGCCAATTGGTTTGGTTCCTAATGGAGGATCAACCAGCTTCCAAGTGCAGTTATTTATGAGGCCATCATACTCCTTTTGCATCACTTCCTTCCATTCATCATGAGAAGCAGCGTCTTTGAAGGAAGTTGGTTCAAAATCTGTAGACAAGTTCAATTCACAATCATAAGAAACATCCATATCAACAGGTGAATTAGAGTCATCTACATCACCTCCATTTTGTCGGTTTGAATTTCTGGTTCCTGTTTTTCCAATTTCATCAGGATGAACACTTCAAGTGTCTTTGTCAGCCACTTTGGGGAACCTTTCTGAGATGGTCCAGGCTGCTCTGTTGATTGAGTTGGGAGTGAATCAAGATTGAGTCTCCCAATTCTATCAATTACATCATTTAAAGCATCATCCGTTGTTGGAGTTTGAGACGGGGGAGAATCTTCTTCAGAAGACGATTCCACATGTTGATCTAGTATAGGAATCCCCCCTTCAAGATGTGGAATCTGATTTTCAAATTCTTGAAATGATTTCATTTTTGCGAATCTATCCAAGCGATCAAGTTGCCGCTCAACAACATTGTCAGATTTGGATGATTCAAGAAAAATTACATCTCTAGATATAACAAACTTTTTATTTCTTCATCATAGAGGCGGTATGCTTTGGAGGTATTTGAATACCCCAGGAAAATACACTTACGACTTCTAGCACCAAGTTTGTTTCTATGTACCTTTGGTATCAAGCATAATCAGGTGGAAGCAAAAAATCCCTGAGATGTTTGGACGAGAGGAACATGTCCCAGACAAATCATAAGGAGTTTTATTTCTTATAGCACTAGATGGACATTATTCCTTTATATGCGCACATAGAACAGCATCAGCCAAAACACTATCTTTACATTTTTGAAGAAAAGCATGGATCGTACCATATTCAAGATTGTTCTATTCATTCTTTCAGCTACACCATTCTGTTGGGATTATAAGGCACAGTTGTTTGATGTTTGATCCCATGTTGGCGAAGATAGTTTTCAAATTCATTTGATGTGTATTCTTTTCCATTATCAGTGCGAATAGACCCAATATGAGATTGTGCATCATTTTCAATCCATTTATGAAAATTATTGAATGTTTGAAAAGCATCAGATTTGTTCTTCAATAAATAAACCCAACACATTCTGGTGTAGTCATTAATAAATGTCATGATATATTTATTTCCATTTGCAGAAGGAACAGGCATTGGACCACATAAATCTGAATGAATGAGTTCAAGTTTTCTATGTGCTCTTGAATGTGAATCATGAAAATACTGTTTGCTATGCTTTCCTAGAATGCAAGCACGACATTGCTTAAGTTTCCTAGGAATTGTAAGCAAACCAGCAACACCATTTTTCTTCAATAAGTGGAGATTGTCATAGTTCAAATGTCCAAATCTATCATGCCATAATAAACTTGATGGAATTGTACCTTCTTCATGATGAGAATTGTATGAGAAATGTTGTGCATGAGCAGGGGTTCCTTGCAGTTTGAGAAGCCTTTTTTCTTCTATTCCCCTCATGACAAGTGATTGGTTAGATGCTTTTCTTACCTCAAGCTTGCCATCAAACATATGAATGGAGTGACCTTGCTGGCGGATGTGGACCAAGGACAACAAGTTTCTTTTGAGCTGTGGGAGATATAGAACATGATGTAGAAGAAAGTCTGGAAGACCAGGCAGTTTAAACCTGATTGTGCCAAGCCCTGATGGCTTGATTTTTGATTGATTTGCAAAGTATACTGCTCCATCAACATTGTCAGTGAAATCTTCAAAAAAATCTTTTCTATGAGTCATGTGGCAGGTTGCTCCTGAATAAAGCAACAATCATTTTTCCAAGAAGCAAGTGAAGCATTAAATAATTCTTCATTTACTCCAATGTTACATTGTGCCACAACATAGTGAGCGGCTTCAGGTGCTTTATCTTTGTCTGTATCATCAGTTTTACCTTTTTGTTGGTTTATTTTCTGCTCAATTTTGTCCCATGGTAGCTTGCATGTAGAGGCATCATGTGATCCATTTCTTTTGTAGCGAATGCAATGAAAATCTGCCTTTTCTCCTTGAGAATGTCTGCCCCCTGCCTCTGAAATATCTTCCACCTCTTCCTTTGGAAGAATCTTGAGCAAGATTATTCTTTCTATGTGCAAGAAGAGTTGTCTTCTTTTCCAAACCCTTCTCTTTTTCAACAAACTTCTCCATCATAAAATTTGAATTGAGCCCAAAAAATAATTATAATATTCATAGCAAAACACTAATAGTAATTTTATATGTCTTTACAAAATGGAATCAACTACAAGCTCTCAATATTCATATATCATGTAATATATACTCCATGTCAGGTCATATATATGCACATCATACATAGCGCATGCATTCAACGCAGAGAGATAGTGTTAACTAGCCCACGATATTTGTAATCCAACAATTCACCAGCACATCATAAGGATAACTCCACACTTCATAAGAAGAAGTCAATGCAGAAATCATGAATCCAACATTTAAAATGGCACCAAGCACCACGCACCAAGCACGGTCACCAAGCTGGGTAAATACACAGTTTTATAGCGTAAATACCAATAGCGTCCTCAGTATACCATGTATTCAGCTGGTTGTGGCTTCAATCCACGGTTTACCATGTAGATGACAATAATTTTTTTACCAAACTTCCACATTTAGCATTGAGCTTCTACGTTCAGCTTCCATAAAAATCATCAGCAAGCATATATTTTATGTCAATATTCCAGTATTAAAAACACACATAATAAATCCATGCCACAGAAGCGAGAGACAAAAGCATTTATGGCCAGAGTGAATATGAATAAAAAACTGGAGTGTGGTTCTGTTGTGCAGTGGGGAGAGACGACATGTGGTGTGGCAACGTAGTGAAACACCTGTGTGAGGCACTGACAACGGAACCAGTAGGTTGGACCAGTGGTGAATGTATTATACCACAACGTAAATGTAAAATATGGGTAACGTAATGTATGTATGGGCAACGAATACCACAATGAAGACAACAACGTAAAAAGATATACGAAGCAGTGTAAATGTTTGGGTAGCGTGGGCAGTGTAAACGGATATATTGGCAACATTAAACAATAAGAACTGCCAGAGTAGCTCCATGGAAACCCACGAGGTAGCACCCTGTCAGATCGAAGCCATTCATCATCCAGTAATTTAATTCATCATCATATTTTTTCTCTTGTAACTTCTCAATCTCACAAACAACTATTACTGCTGTGTCTTTCTCTTTAAGGAAAATCCGACCAGTTGGAGAACAATACAAAGCATAACAATAAGACTCATAGATACAGCAGAGGGAGATATTAACCTCACCTCATTACCGGAATCAATGCTCGCTCGCTGCTGCATGCCTCTAACGCCTACGATAGTCAAATCCTCTAACGCCTTTGACGATGTCTAGAATGTATTTCAGAAGGTGAGCAGTGCAACTTACAGTGAATATGAAAAAATGGTCAGAGAAGAGGGTGCAGGCAGTGTCAGGGAGCAGCATTCAAGTGACAGTGTGGAGCAAGCTACCACATCTATGAACAAGGAACATTTTTTGAGAGAAGAGGAGCAAAATAGGGAGTTACAAAGGGCATAAAAGGTAAAAAAGGATCTGGCTTTGATACCACTTGTTGGGATCACGATTACCATTATACCAAAAACCACAGGTGTTAATAAACGGATGCATCGCCAGAGTTAACGGATCCTCGAGATGCGGTTAGTCCATGTCACGAAACACACGGGGAGCACTGGATTATCCAATGCCCAACAATATCCCCGACAGTGTGAGCCGGGTGTGATTCGAATTGGAGACCTTTGGCTCTGATACCATGTCAGGCCAAGCAGTAACTCCACAAAGCAAAAACTGATTCATATATATTATTCCATCAGGTAGGTGTTTGTTATATACATGCGGGAGAGATTGTTCAGTTCATCTACCGATGACTGTTCATATTTCTAATTTATTTATTTACATAAATTCACCCAATCACAAGGATTAGGTGTCAACAGGGAAACCTCCTTTACACTACACAAATGAACAATTCTTGGATGATTCAAATGACAAAACCTCCTTTCTATATATAGGAGTCTAAGGGTCACAATACAACCAAGCCGACCTTACAATAATAATATAAAGGCACAAAAATAACAATAGAGGGATTCTATGGGGCACAATAATAACAATATGGGCAATAGGGGCACAACAATAACAATAAGGGATACAACGAAAATAGTAATGGGGGAATCCCTAGTATTATAGGGACCTAACACATAAGAACACGACCATGCAACCATCATTCTAGCTAGGGTCTAGTCATCAATGTATGATCTCAATAATAACACACACCACAACCTCATGCATGAAAACCACCATCATTGGGTCACTATACACTTGACCATAGGCAAACATGAACATGAATAAGTGATGCATAACCATCCACACATATGCCTAAACACATTTGATCAAGCATGGGTGCACGATACTTGAAATCAAACCTACAAGAATGATACATGCATTTGGGCATATAATAATGTAACCAATCATACTACAACGATACATGTAAGTGACATAAATCGACATGTAACCAGTCATATACTCACGACAATGCATTCCACAACAAAAACATCAAGTTTCAAATGACGAGATTACTTCAACCATGAACAACATCATGCCAATGCAACAAGCACATCGAATGCAAGTGTGAGAGAAACACATGAAATTAACATGCTTGCATGACCAAAACATAGCCCATCATGTTTGAGGGGTGAACCATGCTCTGATACCACTCTGTAATACCCTCTTATCACATCTACCCAACCAACTAGCCAGTCGGGGTAAACATGCAACGTGAGGCCACTATGATATGACTCGACCTTCTAAGTCATGTTAAGGAAGTGCAACTGATGGAAACACACCATACAAACATTCAATATCAACTACAGGACTCTCAAAATCCAATCCAATACTCTAGAAAGCTTGCCTTTAGGTCCCATTGAACGTCTGGACAACTTAAGCCTCGATCACTCTCATGTTGTAGGCATGACATCGTCAAGAAACTGAAAGTCACCGACTAGAGACTAAATTTTTTAGTGATATGCCAATGACTCCAGGATTTGAGCCACTTTTTCAGGCCCAGAGCCCAGCTCACTGCCAAGAATTGAACCATCTCTTCATATCAGTAAAATAACATGGAAATGACAGTAGTAAAGCAAATACTTGTTCAAGACCTTCACTTGACCCCTATTAGAGATGACATGCATTTCGTCAAACATATTGCGAATATGTAATCTACAGTTGTAAATAAGAGTTCTGAGCATAGGGGTCTCATACCTAGCTGGGAATCGCTAAGAATCATTGATGCCTCAACACATCAACTGCCATTCCATCCATTAGGTCATAGATACATTGATCATTCAATTGCAAGTAAAAACATGATGAGAGCCACACATGGTTGCTGTTATAAAACACATACATAACCAACATAATAGGGACATAAATATCAATGAAATCATAGTCATATATACCACGTATAATCCATCATAATACTCATAGAAATAAAATGAGAAATAACCTTTCATTAATGATACAAAATCCAAACTCGAGATCGGACTTCCACATTCCACCCAATCCTAGAATGGCTAAGAAAAACCTCTCTTCATCCATTCACCCTCGTGCCATATTCCAAGCATGAATGTGGGATCTCATAGAACACATCAATCAAAACCATCTAAGGCTTGCAGAGGCCATCCACCTCAACACATCAAATAGTGATTCCACCTCACTATCAGACATGACAAAACCATCATTAGATTGGTCTCCATCCAAGCCTTCTAGGGCTTCTAGAGAATTTGTCCAACCAAGGCTTCCGATACTAGTAACTCAACCCACATATTATGTAGGGCTTCTAGATTATTTGTCCAACCAGGGCTTCTAGGACTAGTAACTCAACCCACCTAGGGATTTTAGAGAATTTGTCCAACCAAGGCTTCTAGGACTAGTAACTCAGCCCAAGCTAAGGAAACATGAGAACCAACTAAAAACAAACAATGAAAGTAAACCCACAATCACCATGGATATCTAGGAGATGAAAATGCTAGGGAGTCCACTATCAATCTCGGCCATCCTCCATGTTAATGATAAATCACAACCAAAAATCCACGTTTATATGCGATGCATTCTAGAACTAGTGAAGGAAATATAGCAACTTGGTACCTGCAAGAAAATATGATGTAACTATTGATCTCGATGCCCTCTTGTTCTTTCCTGCTCTTCCTTTACCTTCTTGATCCAAGAATCCAAGTATACCACACCCACCAAGAGTGCTCCAAGAGTATGAAAGAGAGAGAGAGAAGAATGAGAGAGTTCCAAAACTGAACTAACAAAAGGTTACCAACTGATACTTAGAAGCCTTTTTATGAATGAGGCCTCTATTCTCTTCCTTTTCCATTATTTCCCTTCAATTTTCTCCTCACATGCAACCCGTGACTTTTCATCTCCCTTTTCTCCCAATTTCCATTATTTTCATAATTAAATGTGCCAAAAATTCCATTTTGCCTTTCCAAAGCCTTAGCCATTGCCTTTGCCAAATTCCTTAGCCATAAACAATCACAAGTGATCCCCATAACTGGGATTTTGCCCAACATTCAACTTGGAATAAGTGTCCCATCATCTGTGGTTATTATTTTTCCTTTATTTACTTTTATTACATTGAATTTTTGCTAGAGCTATGACAGGATCTATGAATAACGAGGAGTATACTAGTAGGTTCTTGGATTTATTGAGGTATATACCTTGTCTTAAGGAGGAGAAACCTAATATTCAGAGATTCATCATTGGGTTGTTGATAACATTCAAGGACAAGATTGATATTGATGAGCCTAGATCATTGGAGGAAGCCGTAAAAAATATAAAGTGTGGTTATGAGCAATCGAAATATATGTATGAATCCAAATAGGAGTGGAATGGTAATAACAATAAAAAGGGAAAATGGGATAAGAAGCGAGGAATATTACCAGATACAAGAAACAAAGAGAACGTAGTGTCACATAAGAGGTTCAATACAACTGATAAAGGACAAGGATTTTAGTATGACGAGTAGAACAAGGGGGTTGACAGGAAGCCTTTACAATATTAGCCTTGTGGCTAGGACCATCGTAGGAGAGATTGTGTGTAACATTAGAGTGGCATACTGCAGATTTATAGTGCTCAAGAAGCACAGACGGTTGGGGATGTTGGACAGAGTATTCCTTGAATATATGCATCTTTGGATAATAAGTAGGTTGATTAACATGCATATATTATTGAGATGGAAGGTAATATTTGTGATTAAGTTATTTCTATTTTGATTGACCCTAGATCTAACTATAGTTATATCAGTCATGACCTGGTGGATAAGCGTGGTTTGAATAAAGAAGTACACGCATATTCTTGGTCAGTGTAGTTGGCTATAGGTACTAAGAAATGA
Organism: Pinus taeda; assembly: GCA_000404065.3. Taxonomy (NCBI): domain Eukaryota; kingdom Viridiplantae; phylum Streptophyta; class Pinopsida; order Pinales; family Pinaceae; genus Pinus; species Pinus taeda. The sequence continues at coordinate 78,140 of APFE031417044.1, read as the reverse complement.
TTTCATCATTGGGTAAGAGTTTGTGCATTTGAGTTGAATGGTATGTCTACATCAACACATATGAATGTCCTTCCATTGGGTTCCTGCAATATGCTTCTAGGTATGGATTGGTTGTGTCTTCATAGTACTAAGGTAGACTGCTATGATAGGGATATTGAGTGCTTTGATGACAATGTAGAGTAGAGATTCGTGCATGATAAGAAGAAGGAAACACGAGTTAGAATGGTTATAGGTATGTAGGCAAAGCAGAATTGTAGGAAAGGGTGTGTCTTATTTGTAGTGCATATTTCCAATGACAGAGGTAAGGATGTTGAGGATGTTGAGGTCTTGAACAGGTACCCAGTTTTACAACAGTTTCAGGATGTATTCCCAACAAATATCTCAGAGTTATCGCCTCAAGGGCACTGTATAGGATGAGCACTCTAGAGTTAGTGGAATTGAAGTTGCAATTGAAGGAAATGCTTGACAAGGGTTACTTTAGGCCAAGTGTGTTGCCTTGGGGTGCACTAATGTTGTTTGTGAAGAAGAAAGATGGTACCCTCAAGTTATTCATCGATTATGGGCAATTGAACAAGGTGATGATTAAGAATAGGTACCCTTTGTTGAGGATTGATGACTTGTTTGATCAGTTGAAGGGAGTGGCATTGTTCTCAAATATTAAGGGTTAGTTTTTAACCCTCAATCGAGTTATTTTTTTAGCTCTCAAGGGCTCTTGAATGGATCGATTGAGCCATTTTTTTTTCCACCAAAACATAACCTATTTCACCAAAAAAATTAACTCAGCTCCATGTTTTTGCCCATAATTGATATTAATACATCGCTTTATATAATTTACATGAATATATTAAAATAATTATCGAGGCCACCTCAATATAATGATCTTCATCTATGTGTTTGCTGAGAAAATCCGTAGGTAGCATGTAGAATCCCAATGAGGCATCAATTAATGGCTCCTCATTGAATGTGGATGGATTGATAGGATTGTAGTGAGGAAGTCGATGCATGGGTGTAGTACTGTGACCGATTACATACCTCGGTATATCTCTTGAAGTGTTCGTTTGCATGGGTTTCCTTGTAACAATGGTTGTCATGCTATTCATTACATGAATGTTCTCTAGGGGTGAGGGGGGGGGGAGAGCGGGTGTTGCCACATCCCATTGATTCATCGGTTGGTGAGGAAATAAAAAACACAACATTCCCCCCTCCCCCCCTCCCCCCCACCCACCCACCATTTTTCCACCTTAGTTACCGCCGGATATGCAAAAAGTAAATGTCCTATTTATTATTATTGAATAGTTGATTAATGTCAGGTAATTAGATAGATCATAAATCTTCGGTTTCTATGTAATCATGTGATTCATGATGACTATATAGATGGGATGGTCCATTGTGATACATTGATATTGTATGGGGGTGATAACTCTGATATAAAATGGTATCAAAGTAAGAAGAGCCTATGAAATGGGAAGAATAAAATAAAAATGAGGAAGCAAATGTTATGTTCGTAGAGGATAAGATGATGTTGTGTAAGGAAGATTTTTTGCTAGACTTGTTGGAAATGTAACTAGTTTCAGCCTTCATAATTGTTGTTGTACTCATTTCAATATATATTCTATGTGATGAATAAGAAAAGAAAATAAAAAGTTATTATTTCAAAGCATAGGTTTCATGCTCATTATTGATGGTATTCTAGGTAAAAGCATTTTCATCATGCTTCTAGGGTTTGTTAGGTCATAGGAGTTACTGTCACGAGTCAAGAAAGTCAACATCATGTTTATAAGACCCTTCTAGGAAAAATGTAATTAAATAAGGAATTTTTTTTTAGTCTAGAAAGTTTTGGAAACTCCAAAAATACAAGTTGGACTTGGTAACTTCAAGTCCGCCTAAAGAAGGCAATTCAACCCCTTGGAACGGCTATAAATACAAGTACTTCAACCCCATTTGTGACTCACTCACTCACAAGTTTGATTTCAAGAAGGAAGTTTGATCTATAGGTGGGAAGCAAGAGAGAAAGATATCGGAGGTCTAAAAGAATAAAGGAAGGAAGAAAATATTGTGTTTGGGTTCTATTTCTCACACACATGGAAAGGATTACGGTTTCTGCAGCTTCCAAGAAGGCCAAAATTGCAGGTTCGAGTTGCAGTATTAATTAGCTGGGAAAGAAAGATATTCTAGTTTGACTTCGTTGATCTTGGAAGGAGATGTCTTGATCAAGGAAGACTTCTTGAAGCGTTGACTTATATTTGCTACAACAACTACAGGGCTAAAGTTGTAAGTCAAAGCAATAGTTCTAAAGGTGGAAAGTCGAAGTTGTAGTTTGAAGTTGGTTGGTGCTAGATTATGGAAAGACATGACTGGAAGGGCTGACTTGGTACCTGGAGGAGGACTTGGTCTAGGGATTAGGTCTTTGTTGTCCCATTTGAAGTAGATTCTATAAGAAGAGAAGATTTTTATGGGATTTGCCCTTCGAGGGGTTTTGTCCCTAGTTGAGAGCCTCATTTCTGCATTCTATGTTGCTACTCTTTTTTTCTTGATATTTTTTTATGAAAATATCTAAATTAAGAACACAAGAAGATTAACTAAATTCACAAGAAATATTAAGGTTAAGGAAAATTGGAATTAATAGCTGCAACTTTACATTTTTCCAACAAAAATAAGAGAAGGGGAAGAAAGTAACATTCATGAAGTGTTGGACATGGAAGTTGTAAGATGTAGGAACAATAGGAACCCAGGAAGAAAGAAATGGTTGAAGAATGAGGAGACTAAAGAATGGTTAAGGCTACAATGCTCTTCGGCTTGAAAACCCAATGATCTTTAAAATTTAGACAAAAAGGAAATTAAGGCTAGTTTTGTAATATTTATGTAGAAAATGATTAATAAATAAAGAAAAGAGGCTAAGCACATTGTTAGTGTTTTTTCCTTCGAGTCTCCATATTTAATTTATTGTGTTTATATGATGATATCATTATTTATTACAATAAATGATCTATCAATTTTTGTTGTGCATATGTAATTAACATCATTAAAAGATATAGGTCATACATGTTGTTGGGGTTTTGTATAATCATATCATTTTAATATGACACATGTTAATACGACACTTCTTTTATTAATCATTTTGATAAAAAATTAAAAATAGCATAACTACTTTTGAGATAAATCTCAATCTTTATTTTGTTTTGTGACTCTTTTAAAATATTTATGGAAGTTAAAATCATATGATACAGTTAATAATTATTGATAATTAAATTAAAATCTTAAAGTCTTATTCTAAAAGCTATCACCATCATTATGTAAAAGAAAACCAAATACCAATAATAAATTTAAGATTGATAAAAATATTTAAACTATGACATTATTCATAACTTAAGCATGAGTGTTAGTTGGAATCAGGGCATTTTTTTTCAGCAAAATTGACATCAAGAGTGCTTGAACCTTGTTTTTGATGGTGGAAATAGATTGAGCACCATAAAAAACTGTTAGGGCACCCAAAATCTTGAAGCTTGACAATAGTAACCTAAATTTCTAAAAAATTCAATTAGATTTATAATCAAAATCATGCTGAAATTTCCATTATTTTTCTAGCAAAAATGACACATCGTTAAACTATGCTATTATAAACTAAATACACAACTAAACCTAAATTATGAAATATAAAACATTAAACAACGTAATTCTAAGTGAATCTAAAAAATTCAAGCTTACTTTTTTTAACCAATATTATTGTCTCACGCTATTTAAAATAAATTAATATGATTGTTTCTAGCTATTTAAAATAAATTAATTAACATATTAACATTTATTTAAAAATTCAAATAGAACAAGTTATTATAAAAGTAAAATAAAATAAAAATGGAAAGCGTTTTGTTTTGAATTGAAAAAATAAAGACACATCACCATATTTTATTCTTTATTTTTTTATGATTGAGATTGATGTGCCACATGACTAGATAATCACATAAAAACAAATAAAACCCACATGCATAAACTTACATAATTGTATTTTTATAACTTTTAAAAATTAACCGAACTTGACTAAATTTCTAACTACTTTATTTTTTTCTTTAATAAAAATTAACAAAGTTGTTTGACTGAGTTTCTAACTACTCTATTCTTTACTTTAATAAAAATTGACAGAGCATAATTGAATTTCTAACTATTCTATTCTTTATCTTAATAAAAAAATAACTGAGCTTGACTGAATTTGTAACTACTATACTATTTACTTTAATAAAATTAACAGAGCTTGACTAAATTTCTAACTACTATATTGTTTACTTTAATAAAAATTAACGAGCTTGACTGAGTTTCTAACTACTCTATTCTTTATTTTAATAAAAGTTTGAGAAATGGTGTGTTACAGCTTTTAAACATGACATGACGACGCGTACAGGAGCGTTAGTTATTGTAAGTCATAAGCTTTAAAAATGGTGTTTTCCAACTAATAAACACGACGACGATACTTATGTTTTAAGCAGTAGTCTATAACGCGACTTTTTGAAAGCTTTTCTGGCGGATTTTTCCGGCCAAAATCCGGCAGCAATTCATTGGAATCCCAAGTTTGATAGCTAGTTTCAATCAATGGCTCCCAAGGGTTTTTGGCGCTGAATCCAAATATGCAGTTAAAAAACCATTTTAACTGCTAAAAATTAAGATTTAACCTCATTTCTTCTGCCGGATTCCGTCACCGGAATCTCCAAAAAATCACATTATAGACAACTCCATGTTTTAATATTATGTTTTTAGTATCATACGCTTCTTTAAGGTGGGCCTTAAATTTATTTATTCTTCTCCTCTTATTCTTATAAAAAAAAAATTTGAGAAAGTTAAATGAGTGTCCCACACCCATTTAGCTTTCCCTAATTTTTCCCACTCACGAAAAGCCCGGAAGCTTACGCGCATTTAGCTCTCGAATGGCATCTCTCAAATTTTTAGCCACACGCCATTTCTGGTGACTTGTCACTCACCAGCCACCTAGGACTCAATAGGTCGAGTTACGGCAAGACCAGGAGTCAATTGGTCGAGTTACTTTCCGGCACTTTCCGCGTTTTTACGGCCCCACCCATGACGCCAATTTCCGTGTTTATCGCTGCAAGACCAGCAGTCAATACCTCTCCTCTCCTCTCCCGCTCAATACGGCGATTTCTCTATCCCTTCCTGTGACAGCCGCTCTCCTTATAAATATGTACATATGTCTAGCAACACAACTCACTCAACTTTGCACGGCGTTTTGAGTTTCTGAGACGGAGAAATGGATCCTAAAGGCGTTGTCATTGTGATGCTACCGTGCTTCCTATTCATGGTGGCCACTCTAACTGTAAGTGCAGCAGCTGTTAATTTGAGTAATGATTCTTCTGATGAATTTGCTTTTAATGGACGTGCTGTGCTGGACGAGAAAAGTGACAAATTCCGATCATCAATGGACCGTCACGAGAAAGGGGATATTGAAGCTCTTCTGGCTTTTAAAAGACACATCAAATCGGATCCATCTGGAATGTTGTCCAACTGGACAGCAGAGAACTCACAGCAGGTGTGCTCCTGGCATGGTATTACCTGCAGGAAACACACTAGAAGAGTTGTCGCTCTAATACTTCCAGTTCACGGATTGAATGGTACCCTTTCCCCATTCGAGGATGAGCATCACGGATTGGATGGTACTCTTTCCCCATTTCTGGCCAACCTCTCCTTGTTGCACACGCTGGATCTCTCTGGTAATTATTTTACAGGAGTGATACCACCGGGATTCGGTCAGCTTAAAGAGCTGAGAATACTTAATCTTAGCGACAATCAGTACCTGGGAGGATCTATTCCAAAAGCACTGTCTAATTGCACACGCCTCAAAAGGATCGACCTTTCATGGAGCAACTTCACAGGGACCATACCAGCAGACTTTGGTCGCCTGATCGAGTTGGAACAGCTCAGCATCAAAGGTAATAATCTGGGTGGAAGTATTCCAACTTCTTTGAGCAACTGCACATCTCTCCGTACATTATCCATTGTAGGTAACAATTTCAGTGGTCCAGTCTTTTCCATTGTGGATTCCATGAGAAGCCTGTCTTATCTTGACCTCTCATGTAACAATTTCAGTGGTCCTCTCCCTTCCACCTTCAGCTTCATGAGAAACCTATCTTTTCTTGCCCTTTCATATAACCATTTTAGTGGTCCAATGCCTTCGACTTTGGGTTCGCTGATAAACCTATCTTTTCTTGACCTTTCATCTAACCATTTTAGTGGTCCAATCCCTTCGACTTTGGGTTACCTAAGAAACCTAGATTCTCTTTTTCTCCACAGCAATTATTTAAATGGTCACATCCCTATGCATTTGGGCAATTGCACTGCACTTACGTCCTTGTTTTTATTTGATAATATTTTGGACGGTAGAATACCAAATGAATTGGGGTTGTTGCATAACTTAAAGGGGCTTGGTTTAGGAGAAAACAAATTGTTTGGGACAATACCATTTCAATTGGGTAATTTGAGCAATCTTGTGACTATGTCATTGCAAAATAATAACTTTAGTGGTGAAATTCCAAAGGATTTAGGAAATCTTGGTTCAATCCGACTTCTAAATTTAAATTCAAATAATTTAACTACCATCCCATATAGCATAGGTCAATTAAAATCTCTTTTGTCTTTGCACATAAGCCATAACAATATTTATTGCCATATTCCTAATACTATTTTTGGTCTAGTTTCATTGAGGATTTTAGATCTATCTCAAAATAGTATAGAGGGACCAATTCCTAAGAGCTTTGGCAATTACACTTCTCTACAATGGCTAGATTTAAGTGCAAATAGGTTGACAGGGGAATTGCCTAATCACCTTGCATTATTCCATAACTTGGTGATATTAAATATTAGTTATAATAATATCCATGGTGATATTCCTAAATGGATTACAAATCTCACAAAGTTGAGTTACTTGAATTTATCCAACAATAAATTTAATGGAAGAATGCCATTTCACCTTGAGAGACTTAGGGGATTTGCACCCAATGTATCTTTCCTTGGACAAAATAATGAAATAGATGACACAAACAAAGTTCGAATTATATCTTTACTACCCGGAGGTGTAATCCCCGCATTTGCCGATGTTTATGTGGAAAACACTTTATTTGATTTGTCTAACAATAATCTTGTAGGACAAATACCTTCAAGCATAGGGAGTATGAGCAGCTTGCGATGGCTAAATCTATCTGGGAACCAATTTGAAGGGTCAATACCTACATCTCTTAGTAACATATCTGCTTTGGAGGTGTTGGACTTGGCCAAAAATAATTTGAGTGGAAAAATTCCTCAAGAACTCTCTAACTTACATTGGTTGCGGGTTCTAGATGTTTCATGTAACAGCTTATGTGGACCAATTCCAACAGGGACACAATTTTCAACTTTTGATGTTGCTTCATTTCAAAGTAATAAATGCTTATGGGGGTGTCCTATAGATCGATGTAGTAATCAAAAGGAAAACCCTATGATAGAGGGTAATGGTACTAGCAATAATCCTCATGTTAAAGTGGGATGGTTGAGTCTTGTAAATGAAAATATGTCATTGTTAGCATTGAGTATAGGAACAGGGATTGGATTTGGGGGAGTTGTTGCTATGTTCATATTGTGGGAGAAAGCTAGGTTTTGGGTGTTAGCTTTAACCCCAAAAAAGCCACAAGTCTTTTATGGAGTGTATAGACTCCCTACATAGTAAGTAAGACATTGTATATCATTACATCAAAGCATGAATAAAAAAGGAACTAGTACTGTGTGTTGTTATGTGCTATTATGAGATATATATGCTTATCTGTTAAAATAGAAAATAAAAAAGACAAAATTGTAACTAATAAGCAAGAAAAAAATTCTTCCACAATTAAATTATTGTGCAAATCATAATACACATAAAATTAGATATTTAAATTTTTCTAATTTAAAAGAAGAATAATTCTCATTTCATAATACAAAATAATACTTACAAAACACAAAATCGTTATCACGTTCATGTTATATATAAATATTCATATTATTAAATATAATATGGTCTAATTTTTTTTGGATACGAAATGAAATATATATACTTTAAGTATATATTTATGTTTCCCTATTATCGTCCAACTCAGTGACTCAAGAGCACCACTTTCTTCACCCTACACCATGCGCAGTTTCCATCCATTCTTTACCACTCACGCCATCTGTCTTTGTACATTCACTTGACTTTTCCAACACACCCATTACTGTACGGCTTACAACGCGACACCCACTACTGTACGGCTTTCAAATTGTTTTCTGGTCCAACATATGCTAAGCTCCAAAGTGGCTCCCAGGATTCCGCTTTTTGTATTTACTTACAAAATGTTTTTCACTTAAAAAAGAAAATTAATAATTCAATCCCATTCACATATCGATTCCTAAACAAATGTCTGCTGCCATCAAAATTAAATTATTGATAACAAACCGAACAAAAAAAATTAACATATTGTCTTTATTTATAAAGAAGCTCACAAATAATAACAAAATCTTAATTAAAATCTTGCACAGTAATTTTTTTTTTACAAAAGATAAAAAATACAACATGGAAGGAAGAAGAAAATGTAAGTAGAAAAAAAAATAGGTTTTAGGTAAATGTGTATTCATTGCTCTACAACCTAGCCTTTATTCTTGTGCAGGAATTAACAACACAATGGAATAATTTTAAAAATATTGGTATGATGAAAAACAAGATGGAAAGGAATATCCTAATTACAGTGATTTGTTTTGATTTTCAGATAGACATGAGCTCTGCATAGAGATAGATCAATAATGCAATATGAGAAGGATTTGCTTGATATCTTCCTAATTGAGTTAGATGTAATGACCTTTGGTAAAAGATGTTAATCACATTGTTGAGAATATATGACTCATTTTTAACATATTTCAGAACGATAGAAGAGAAATATTATTAAAAATAACTTGAGTTTAAATACCCTCTAATGAATATAACTTGGGATTTTCATGTTCATCACAACTCTCATAAATATATTATTACTATAACAAAGAAGAAAAAAATAATATTTTTTTCTTTTCTCTTTGGAACAACTCTCTTTCTATATATATAACAAATAAGAAAAATGTTAACAATAATTTTTTTTCCTTTTTGGAAAAACCGCATTTGAACAAATTATCTATAGAGACAAACACGTGCATAACAATGATATTTTGCAATACGTATTCTTAGGGCGGTCAATGATGTTGATTTCTCTTATGTTGATAGTTGCTTGTGTCATTCTTTTACTTGATTGATTAAATTATTCTTTTGCTTATTATTATTATGTTCTTCATCATCAAACAAATACCAAAACATGAAGATCATCAAAGGAAAATACACACCAAATGTAGGCTATAAGTCAAGGCTAAAACCTCTCCTAGAGAGGAAAACCCAAACAAATCTCTTATTTTCTTCAGGAACCAAAAGAAATGAGACAACCAAGACCTTTTGACTAATAGTATGACCTCCTCCAATCCACCAACTCAACTTCCAAAGAATACTAGTCCATATCTTAAAAGTCAACACAAATGCATCTCCAATATCCAAGTCAAATGGAGTTTTGGATTTTTCTACAACTTCTGAAGTTCTTGGCCTATATCTTAAGTCCTGTAACTTCGCACATTTTCTTTAGTCGTTCCACACGTGTGGATAGACAGAGAATAAATTTAATTCTCTTCCAATTCGCTAGCCTTGTTTATTCTTGTAATGGAGTAGACCTTCCTTTCTAAGAATTTCACATTTCTTTCTTCCTTAAATTTTAGATTGAATTACTTCACGATATTGATGTCATACTAGGTCGAAATCTTTGCTTATATATAACCTTTTGTGGGGTCAAATCATCTTTAATAAAGCTAACTTTCTTGGTGAGGAAGTTGAGTTGCTTGATGAGGAATATGACTTGGTGGAGGAGGAAATAGATACATTTTGAGACACATTTATTTTTCTTTCTTTCACATAGAGAGCCCAAGAAGGGTCTAGACATCGACAATAACTTATGAATCAACCCTATAAGCCTTCAATGGAGGCTTGAACTAGAAACAAAAATACATAAAGCATGAAACCCCTGCTTATAAATAATTTTTTTCTACAATAAATTTTAATTTTTCTTTCTTTTGACAAATATATTACATCATGACCGAATACAATTATGAAGACCAATACCAATTACATTTCTCAACACTACCTCTTAACTAGGGAGGTATTCATAATTGTTCAACTGGTACTAGTTTGATCTCAATTTCAAATGTTCTTAGAAAGAGTACAACAACATACGTAATGCTTAGGATACCAACACTACCAAGGTATCCTCTCAACATAGACTAAGGTGTCATCTAGGAAATTGCCACTATAGGTACCATCAGGGTACAACAATGGTATCCATCCAACAAGATATAGATACCATCTAGTCCTCCATGCTTTGACACCAACCCTTACAGGGATCCAGGTATCAATACTAAACCTGAGCTCCACACGTTACCCTCCCTCTAGGATCTAGACGTCAACTAAGATCTCAATATTAACCAGGCCATGCTATCCTCACAAGTACCATCATATAGGCAGTTTTATGTTACTTCATCTCTCCTCTCAACCAAATTACTGATATCCATCATTTTTAGCATGCTCCCAAAATAAACTAACTTCTTGTTGGGAAGAGATTTCATCAACACATCAACTACTTGTTCATTTTTTGTCTCGTACAATGGCTTCACGACCCCAACCAATATCAAAATTATATTGTATATTTTCTTGTATGCTAGCACAAAACTTTGGGGTCTTCCACTATTCTGATGTTACTTAGGTCATCGTATTTTCATGAAATGTTTCTTCTTCAACTTATTCAACAACACCAAACTCAACCTCAACACTTTTCCAGAAAATCCAATTCTTGTTCACAACTTCATCAATCAAAAATTTATTAATCATGAATACAACTCATGAATTACCATCTGTAGTGCTTTAACCTTTCTTTGATCTCACTCTTTCTCCAAGGTCTTTATTATAGCTATTACAATATTCCCTCCCTCTTAACTGGGGAGTTATACACTTTCTTTATCTGATTTTCTTCTCTACTACGAGATAAATCCATCAACAACTCAGCCACACATGGTTTATCATCATATCATTAGGTAAATTTCAACCTTCGGAAGATCATTCCTTCTCACATGGAAACAAGGTCATCTATTAATCATCAACGTACACTTTAATGCTATCAATATACTTACAAATCCCTATTTTCATCATGCTCAACATCATCATCAATTCATCAAGTATGTGGTAAGCATCTTCCATATATTGAAGACTATGTGCCTGCAAATCTTCATCAACAAGTACAACCAAGAATAATATATAGGAGCATGAAAAGTCAAATTAAGATTATCAAATTATAATAGAGAGGGCACCTAGGGTTGCCAAAAAAAATTTGTATTCTAAATATTAAATTCTAAACTTAGATTAAAAAAAAGAGAAGCAATCGACTAGGGTTACATTTTCGTATCCTAGACTTCTCACAACAACCTTTCCTAGGGTTTTTGTCACAAACCCTAGATTTCATCATCAAAACTAAACTTTATATATCAATAATTTATTTCAATCATAGTGAAAGCATTATTACATCTAGGGTTTCACTATCTTTCCCGAGATACTTATATCAATTTCTATTAGGGTTTTGACATAAACCTTATATATAATTATAAAAGATATGCAACAACTCAACCAAGTTAGGGTTTCAATCATATGGAATCATATACCCCTAGTGTTTCATTCTTAGGTTTAACAATTACAAGGGTTTTCTCATAAACCCTAATTCATCAAACCCTAAAAATCTAGGGTTTCATCATAAAACCTAGACAACAACAACAAACCCCAAAAAACTAGGGTTTTATATTAAGAAATCTTAAACATCAAGAGATTAGGATTTCATTATATGTTCTAGATTTTATCAAAAAACCCTAAGTAGGAGAGAGTTTTATATTGAACCCTAAATATTATGGTTTTACCAAAGTTAACAAAGGATAGATAGTATGATAAGGATTGATTTGATCTAAAGGTCAGTTATCTTCAGCAACATAAGAATATTTATAGTGAAACCTTAGACATGAAAGTTAGTAATAAGTAAAACGATTGTGCGTTCTTATATGAAGAATATTTTCCACAAGTCTTTAAACATTCCTTGAGTTGTTCCTTTCACAAACCTTCTAGGGTTTCTTCTCCAACAAGGCTGCTTTCATGATACAAGACTTTCCTCTGAAATCTCCCTCTGAATTGAGCCATAATCCTTATACCTGCAAGTTTAGTCTTTCCAAGGAAAGGATAATGATCAAGTAACAAAGATAAAACTAAAAATATGCGAAATAAAAAATAATACTTATATTTTATGACAATGTGTAAGATTCTACTTGAAGGACTCCTTTCTTACTATTTATATATCAACATTTTTATATGTATCTGCAATATTTAATTGACAAGTACCAAAAGTATACAAGTACAAGAGTATGATCCAACAAACTCCAAACCCTAAGATATCAATTCTAGGGTTTCAAATTCAATTCTATACTTACTAGGGATTTTAATTTCTCCTTAGACTACCTACAAACCCTAGAAACCAAAACTAGGGCTTTTATGAGGGAACAAAAAAAATAGGGTTAGGGTTTCTCAATCAACTAGGTTTTACAATAACTTGGATGCCAACAATTTTTCAATATTAGAAACCCTAGAACCAAAAAAAGATATTTCAAAACCCTAATATAATAAGGATTAGATAATTATATAATAAAAGCAATTATACGTACCTCAAGGATTTCTTACCTTAGTCCTCCATGTTTGTTGCAAAGGATTCTTCAAGATGCCTCTTACTAGTATGATTTCATCCTTGAGGTATTTGTTCCAATCTTAAAGTTGATTTTAGCCTTGATTTATGGTTAGGGCGATCCTGTAGGTGCTACTACAAGTCTTCAAATAGACATCTTCTTTCAATGTTATAGATAAAGCTTTAATGATAATCTTGTACTACTTTTGGAAATAGATCCGACCCCTTTTCCGGTTTTCAATACCTCTCCAAACGAGTACAATATTCTAGACTTGAAGTGATTAGTATAAAACTAAGGTTGTAAACCCTTTAGATAGGGCTCCCATAACCATCGAAATGGATCTCTCAAGTGGCCCAATATACTTTACAAAAACACACTGTGATTTTTCTATTATTCCTAGGATGGCTTCTCTGTCACCTATAGGTCTCGACTTATTTATATATATGCACATTTCTCCTCAGATATTAGACCTCATATACTTCCTTCACTGGTTTATGGAGCTATACTTTTGAATCCTTCAAAATATGCTTCCTATCATCATTAAATCCTTCGCTCCTCTCGCTAGGTCTGTGACCCTAATTTTAGTGCTTATGACTTATGAAGATGCCCAAAATTATGCTTTTTGAGTTCGGTCTTCAAATATTATGAATCCAGTGGTCCTTTCGATAGATTTCTAAGTTTCTTGTTCTCCAAATGGTGATCTTCTAGCTCCCTTATGCCACTGACCTTAACTCTGATATATTGTTGGGAAATACCCAGGGAAACTTATTATGTTGATTTCTCTTAGCTCGATATTTACTTGTGTCATTCTTTTACATGATTGATTAAATTCTTCTTATGCTTATTATTGTTGTGTTCTTGATCATCAAAGACAAATGGACACAAAATGCAGGCTATAAGCCAGGGCTAAAACCTCTCCTAGAGAGGAAAAACAAAAAAATATCATTTTTTCTTCAAGAACCAAAAGAAATGAGAAAACCAAGACATTTTTGACCAATAGTATGACTTCATCCAATCCACCGAGTCAGCTTCCAAAGAAGACTAGTCAATATCTCCAAAGTCAACAAGAATCCATCTCCAATATCCAAGTGAAATGGAGTTTTAGCCTCGTATGCAATTTCTGAACTTCTTGGCCTGTACCTTTAGTCCCACGACTTCACACATTTTCTTTATTCCTTTCACCCATGTGGATAGAACCAAGAATAAATTTTAATCCTCTTACACATCACTAGAATTCTTTCTACTTATAATGGAGTAGACCTTCCTTACCAAGCATTTCACACTTCTTTCTTCCTTAAATTTCAGATTGAATTATTTCACGATATGGATTTCAACTAGGTCGAAATCTATGCTTAAATGTAGCCTTTTATGGGGTCGAATCATCTTTAATGGAGTTGATTTACTTGATGGGGAAGCATACTTGGTGGAGGAGGAACTAGATACATTTTGATACACATAAAGTTTTTTTCTTTGACATAGAGAGCCCAAGAAGGGTCTACACATTTACAATGAATTATGACTCAACCCTAAAAGCCTTCAATGGGGGCTTGACCTAGAAATAAAAATACATAAACCTCAAGTGCTTATAAATAGATTTTATTTTATAACAAATTTTCTCTTTTCTTACATTTGCTAAATATATTACATCATGACTCAAATACAATTACGAAGATTGATAATAGTTACATTTCTCAACGGTTGCTTGGATTGAAATTCTAACAAATAAATATGAAGCCTTTAGGAAACACAAATTAAAAATATTCTTAAATATAATATGGAGTTTCATAATACAATAATATTATTCATAGTCACAAAGATAAAGTTCGTCAGTCGCCAGTAGGCCATAGTATTTCTTAGAAGCAATCATTAAGCTTTGTGGATGTTTTAAAAATAATTAAAATATTTTACACATATAAAGAGAAAGTGTTCACCCACCTAGTTCACCAACAGAAGACATGTTCATCTTAGGGTCTTTTGGTACCATCATATTCTAGTATGCATAGATCGATTAATAAATTTTAATCTATTATTACATATACAACACACAATTCAATATTTTCCATGAAAAATCTCTCTTCTATGATGAAATTACTAAATCATCATTGAAGATAAATTTCATCAGATTGACAACCCATGGTTTACTCACCTGACTATCAGGTATTCTCTCTGGCATAAGAAAATATATATAGGGAAGGAACCTCAGCGGATGATGATCAAGCCACTTATCTAGGAAATTCCTGTGAAATATATGATAGCAATTTCACAAATCTTTCATATGCTCCTTTTCCTCAAAGGAGCTCAAGCAAAAACCACACATGAGATCATGCCTTATTCATTCACATAATCTCTCTACAAACTTCCCGAATGTAACGATAGACAAGTTGTGTCTAATTTATCAGCAAGGATCGAATGTGTTAGCCTCCTATTGCAATAGGGGTTCATATTTCATGATTGACGGCTTGCATGCCAAATATGTCATCTTTTTATTACTGCAAAGGTTCCATATTTCCAGGGAGTTTCATCTAGATAATTCATTCAAATTTTGAAGAGTTCTTCAGTCAAGGGAAAGCCAAACAGTTTAAACTTGGCTTCCTTGGGTTTCAATTGCTTGCTTTAGAATATAGAGATGAATATCTGGCCAAACAAGCTGAAAACTTGGCGGAATTGTAAATAGGTAGAGAAACCAGGGCGCTCATCAGCTTAATCTGAGACCCGAAAGAGACAAGGGTTGATTTAGATAGGAGGATAGCTGAAAGAAAGGTTGAAAGGCTGGGTATGCTAGTTCAAGGGCACCCAAACCAAAAGAAGAAAAAATGTTAGGAGAGTAGGCCGGGTAGGTAGCGTTGTGGTGGCAGAAACATGGCTGGGGATCCGTTTCATTTTATATTCTCAAGCGTGTTATCCGTTCGCATCTCAAGCATAAGGCAGTTTCAATTTGGAGGAGCTCAAGCGAGGCATGTCTGAATTTCCCTTTTTTCCCTCAAAACACTCACTAACTTCCCCTAATCCGCTTAAAAAGGTCATGTTTCCCCTTCAAAAGCCTAAGATTCCTATCCTTAGCGCTCTCTGAATCAGATTACATATTGACTTCTAACTTATTATCTAAATCCCAGTTATTCTTCCCTCCCCATACTAAAAACATTATACGAGATCCCCCTAAATACATATCCCCTCCATTGGTTGAAATGTAACCATAACTAGCTCAGCATTTTCTGCTACTACAACCAAGGACTATCAACCTTTAGTTTTGTTTTTTTTGGTTGTGAAATGGGACTTTGGAAATGTCCAGTGGTCTGTTTATGTCTATATCTGTTCTCATGTGCATTCAAAAAAAAATGTTGGATGGGGTTTGGGGTTTTGTATCCCAACCTTGGCAATGGCACCAGCACCCTCTGTTTTCATGTGTGGGACAAGATTGTACCCAAATGAAAAAACCATGTGTTTAGAAGGATAGTGTTTGTAAAGTGGTTATATTCCAGCTATTACCTCTTATTATACTGTCACTTGTTTGCAGTGGTGCGTTTTCTATCTTGCTGTCTAAGGACTACCAGAACCAAACATATTTGCGACCTGATGATGCACATGGCAAGAATAGCATAGAGTCTGCTCAATTTAAAAAGGACAATTCTTTTGTGGCTGGAATTTTACAGTTCTTTACAAGTTTTGTGCTGTATGGTTACTTGGTTCCATTATCACTTTATGTATCTATGGAAATAGTGAAGGTAATGCAAGCGTTCTTTTTAAGTATGGATATACGCATGTACTATGAAGGAATTGACAAGCCTCCTTCTGCTCAAACTTCAAAATTTGAATGAAGAATTGGGTGAGGTTAGCACCATCCTTTCGGACAAGACAGGCACTCTTACACCTAATGAGATAGAATTCTTCAAATGTTCAATTGTTGGTGTGTCTTATGGAACAGGTATTACTAAGGTACAGAAGGCTGCACCAGAAAGTGCTGGCAAGAAACCTTCCTTGAAAGAAGAAGAAATCTTTTGTTCAACTCTTCAAAAAAAGGATTCAACTTGAGGGATCAAACTTGTAAGGGTCAAAATGAAGAAGTGGAAAATGAGTAACAGAGGCTAGAGATTGAGTTGCGAAGAAAAGCTTTGGAGTCTTTGAGGGCAAAAAAGGCTGTTAGCCACTAAATAGTCTCCAGTGGCTCATAGTTCTTCAAGACTGCCATGTTCTCATTGATTTGTTCATCAAATGGATCAAAAACATTGTTTTCCTTGTTGTGCAAGTTATTGCAGATTTATTTTTCTGAAGATCTGAGCCAATTTGGATATTTCATCGAGGGGGTGTTGTACTCTCAACGTTTCTTTTTTGATGTCCTGTATGTTTTACTTCTGGCAGCAGGATGTTGAGCTCTATCCATCTTGAGAATTTGAAGGCTTTCAAATTTTACAGGGGCTGTATATTAGGGGTCTATGGTGCCAACATTCTGCCTCGGCAAAGTTGGCATCAAATCAGTTATTGCGGTTTTGAGTACTCTTAGTTCGATGATATGGCAGGTGCAATGACGTTTAGCTTAGTAGGATCTGGAATGAACAAATGCAATATCATTGCAGTGGATGCTGTTTATGTAATACGAAAATATGTCAAGTAGATGATGGGAGCCTTCAGCTGTTGGCAAAAAAAGAAGATTGCAGTGACATCAAGTGATCATTCAGAGACAAACTCAGGAGAGATGTCTGAACAAAGTGGTGCCAATCATGCAATTCCTAAGGGTGGACAGAAAGAATACATGTATGCAGATCTTAGAATCCTTCTTTATGTGGAAAAGGAATGATAAACAGGCTCATGAATCAGGCAACATAATCCCTCTGAGCTATTGGACTGGCTATTTTTCCAGTGAGCTACAGGATTGGATTGGAAACTTTAATAGAATGGCACTGAATGGATGACCGAGTAGTGTACAGTATGTCATGGAACTAAATTTTTTTGATCAAGTTGAGAGAGTGTAAGAGAAAGGTAGATGCACCTGTTTGTAAGAGGGATAATTTGTACTCAATTATCTACTTTTCCCATGGATCTATGTGCCCACTACAGGGTTTGCTATACAACATTCTCCCTGCACGCATTGAATGTGATTCTTAAACTGATTCTACGGTCCAAATATAATGTTAACAAATTTAAGATAAAATCACTTTCACTAAAAATGTTCATCATAAATGGCTGGTGATTTTTGAGACAGATCATTTCCCAGCGTTGTAGATGGAGAGGAACCTCATTTAAAGCTTCCTCCAGTTCCATGTCCATTATCTCGATTTTGAGGATTTTTTTTGTTTGTTGTGGCACATAGGCATTCGGAGAATATTATCACAGTTCTTTTACAAGTTATCAGAATGTAAACTATTTTGATGGTGAACTACAATATTTTCTTGAACTCCAGGATGGTATTGATGCTGATCAAACGCAGGATTGGATTGGATGGTGAGCTACAGTATTTTCTTGAACTCCAGGACGGTATTGATGTTGATCAAACGCAGGATTGGATTGGATGTTTCAAACCATTTGTCAACATCAGCAAACTCTAAATGTAGCAGTCCAAAAATGTTTGCCATTGCAAGAAAATTCATTTATGCAGTGCACACATACTCAGTCAATCACAGCTAAAAAAATGATGCGCACATACTCAGGCAATCACAGTTAGAAAATGCGCAATCACTGTTGGTGTAAGCGGGCAACCTGGAGGCCTGCTCTGTTTTTAAAGATATCTGAAGGTGTTGTGTCACAACTAGATAAACCAAACTAATACACCTGGAGGTTGTATTGAATGAGCATAGGAGATAAGTCAGGGGCGATTGAACAGCTGAAGTGGTCTGAGAGGAAAGTGAATGCTCGATACGACAGCGAAGCAACTTTAGAAAACCGACAAAGAGGCCACATAAAAGTAGCAAAACCACCTGAAAGATACGGACAAGAGTATTCAAAACACAGCCCTTAGTCACATAACCAAAATTGCCAGCTGCCTTAGCGCAACTCTGTTCAGATAAATATGCATTAATTCCCAGCCCAGCGATGAGTTAAAGACATTAATTCATAGATATTTTTTAGATATGATCGGGAGATATTTGTTTCATATTTTTCCTGTGACACCTGTTCAAGGGAAGGCTGTAAATCCTTCACTATATAAACCACCCCATAGTCAGTCTGAAAAGAGGAGAAAAAAAGTAAGAATTGGTCGATGAACTCTGATAGAGATTGGTTGTGTACATCCAGTATGATTCATTAATCAAAGGCTGCGGGAGTTTTTGGAAATGGACTGTGTGTTGTGTCTTGGTGTTTGAAGGGGCCTTACGGAATTCCAAATCTACCACATAAATCAATAAGTGCCTCTCATCTTTGTTTTTCTTTATGTTTCATGCTCATAATATGCTCATATCGCCATCTAAATAGCAGCTAGAAAGATTAGTATAGAATTTGCTGAACCACACTCTATGCTCAAGGTCTGCTATTTTTTTTATGTTTTCCTCTGAACTGGTATTGAATGTTGATTCCTTTGGCCTCTTATCTCGGTGAATCCGCCCATGTTCTAGCATTTATACAAGAAATTTTTATCAGCTACTAGACAGAGCTTTTTCACTATCATGCTGATATGCCAAATAACGATTTTGTTTGTGTACTCCTCATCTCCTTAAGACTTCCAATCCAGCTGGTTTGCGTTGTATCATTGAAAGTTTGTTGGCTGAGAGATCAAAGATCATTCAAAGGATCAGATAATGGGCTGTCCACTGTGCTTTCTTTTTTTTTGAAAAAATACTGAAGGGTAATCAACAAATTCTCATGCTCTCATATGGACTAATAAAACAATTTTTGTCTGTATAAAATCAGTTCTCATATATTAGTTTCATTATCAATATTTTTCAATTGCAGAAATGGAAGACTAATCGACAACTGGCCTTATAACCATTTACACCAAGTTTTTTTTTTGCAATTTGACTAAGAGCTTTAATATGAATACCTCACGGAGCATATTAACTCTTTGTCACCCATGAACGATTATTATTTAGGAAATCTTAATTGTCCCTAGATAAAATCTATTTTCGATTACAGAAAGGAGGATTAATCAAACAATTAGCCCTACAACAATTTACACTAAGTTTTTTACAATTTGACTAAGAGCTTTAATATGAATACCTCACGGAGCATATTAACTCTTTGTCACCCATGAACGATTATTATTTAGGAAATCTTAATTGTCCCTAGATAAAATCTATTTTCGATTGCAGAAAGGAGGACTAATCTACATTTGGCCTTACAACAATTTACACAGTTTTTTGCAAACGTACCATATGTTTTTGTTCTGACTAAAAGCTTTAATATGAATACGTCAGGGAGCATATTAGTTCTTTGTCACCCAAGTATGATTGTTATTTAGGAAAATCTTAATTGTTCCTAGGTAGAATCCATCCACCTTACCTCGGTCAGCCGGATCAAAGATATCTTAGTTGCCTTACATCTCTGGCCTCCGCTTCATCCTTTTTTACAAAACCCGAACAATTGTTTCATGAGTATCTATATGCTCCATATCCCCCTCGTGACCAAGAAAAACACACCAGCAGTCCCGCTCCTCTGACTCCATGCCCAATGGTTTGAAATTCATCACTCGATGCACTGCCTCTCTGCTTGAAACCATTCTCTTCTCACCAAAAAACAAAACCCCTTGTACTCAATAGCTAGCCTAAGATCACCCTAAACAAAGCTAAATCCCAAAGAGAGAGCCCTCTCTGACTGCTGGTAGGCTAGGACCGGTAGTCCAAAGCTTGGTCTGTGGTTACCTCGGCCGTATCCCTTAAAGAGCCAAGGGACAACCTGAGTGTTAACATAATGGCGACTCCACTGGGGGCCTTTTGAGATAACTTCAACTATCAAGTTGGAAGCTGGCTCCCAAAAAGCATTCACGTATTACAAGGTCGAATCCAGACCCAAAGCCCCTAGCTACTTTTGAAAATCCAAATTTAATCCCTAGAAACCTTAGGAAGATAGAGAAAAGAGAAGATTTAGCTGATTCTAGTCCTGAGAAAGTTGAGCCAAGCAGCAGTTCAACCCCTGTCAAAGTTCTTTTTCAGTCATCCCCTGTTTTCCCTACTTCATCATCTACCTCACTATCCATCTCGTCCACACCGCCGTTCACTGCACATACTACCACTACAACTCCCATTATCACAATTGTTTCGACTGTTCCATTCATCCCTGCAGTTCCACTCGTCCCTGTAAATATGGCTAATAGATATGCCCCTTTACAGCTGCCTGGAAACCCCGGGGCCATGCCTTAGGACTACCAGACTAAGATAACTTATTTTTATGGCACCAGTGCCTGCACGGCCCTTCAACATACAAAGAAAATGCAAGATTACTTTGAGAGCTATGAAATCGACGACGATACTGTGAGGATGAGGATTTTTGTCCAAAGTTTGACAGGTGATGTCAGGCCGTGGTTTAGAGTGCTCCCAGCCAATTCCGTAGCAAATCCAGAAGCCTTACACCACACATTTATCAATAGATGGGAGAAGAAGAAAGACCCATTGCACATATTGTCCGAATACGACACCATTAAAAGAGGCCCTCAGGAGGCTGTGTTAGACTACTACGCAAGGTTTAACAATGTCTATAATGCAATCCCACAGAACCTTAGGCCTCCACCAGATCTTGCTCTATATAAATTCCCCAATGGCTTTGATTCTGACATGGCTTATCAGTTAAGAGAACAAGCCCCTCAAAGCCTGGCAGAGATGCAAGACGTTGCTGTGAGCATAGAGGCAAACTTAATTGCCAAGAGAAATAGAGCCAGAGCCGAAAGAAGAACCACCTCTAAAGATGAACCTTCAGCCCTAGACCAAAAACTCGATGCTATTCTCAGTGGCATGCACAGACTAAGAGATAGAATAGAAACCGTTGAGGGAAAGGCTACGTGGGATGCACCACAAGCCAACACTATGAGAAACCCTAATTTTAGGAAAACTCACAACCCAAATGCCGGACGATCCAGCCCAGATCATGATATAAGACCTCCGTTCCAAGAGAACTACACGGAGGCATCTACATCTAGCTAGCCATTAGAAGATACTCATATAAACTGGGTGGGCTCAAAGAGTGAACAACATGTTTTCTTAACACAAGAAGACTGCCATCTTATCCAACAAAACCAAGCTGATCTAGACTTTAGTGAATTTCAGACTCAAACCGGAGAGTCTTTTGACTTCAAACAAGGCTACGACTCTGCTGTGTATGAGGTGCACAAGCAATACAAACTAAGGACTAGAAAAATTGATGTGCCCGTGCCCGTCAAACAAAAGCAAACAAAACAGCCCAAGAAGATTAAAAGCTCGATTTTTATTACAGAGCCAGTTGATGACATGATTCCAAACCTGCAGGAAGTAACTATGGAAGACATAATAGACATGCAGTCTGCTAATGATCAGCCTTTGCTATCTTCCCCCACAAAAGAAAATTTGAATAGCACTCTGCAAAACCTTCCCAAAACAGAGATACCACAAGGTAGCACTCACCATAACATTGATAGTCAGGAGTAAATCATAGAAAATACACTTGAAAGGGGGAAATCAGCTACCACCAACACAAAGACTCCATTGGAGAAACCATTTAGCTTAGAAGCAGAAATAAGCAAACTAAAAATTTTCCATCCCCCTCTCTGAGCTTGCCAACACAATGTGTATAGGCAACAAACCCAAAAAACACTTCAAATGCCAGAGACCAAAGATGATGTCAATATTTTAGATGATACACCTGAGCTGTTATTCGGTCCTGAGGTTAACGGAAAACCAACATATGGAAATGTTCTGCCCTTTTATGTAAGCCTGCATATACACGACAAAGTCTTGCACAATGCTATGTTTGATTCAGGGGCCTCACACAATCTTATGCCCAAAGCAGTAATGGAAAAGCTGAACCTTGATATCACGAGACCATACAAAGACCTATTCTTCTTCGATTCAAGTCAGGTCAAGTGTCTAGGTTTAATCAAAGATCTATGTGTGTCTTTAGTCCAGTATCCCAACAAAAAAATTCTGATGGACGTGGTGGTCGCTGACATTCCACCAAAGTATGGGATGCTCTTATCAAGATCTTGGGGAACAAAGCTCCAAGGATCCCTTCAATTAGACCTCTCTTACGCCACTATCTCAGTCTTTGGGCAACCAAAGAGATTGTATAGAGAAACACTGATGAAGTATGTGGTGAGTAGTGAGGAAAAACCCCAAAACTTTCCCATTTACTCAATCCATTCTGACATGGATTCATTTATTCTGTTCAATGATAATAGTTCCCTAACCGATGATAAGCCTTTGGATTTAGAACAAGAAGCAGGCATAACTGAGGAATCAGTTACCCTTACCCAGCAAACTCTAACATCTGAAGAGGCTCCTGAAACAGGAAATTCAAAAACGCTCGCTCCAATGATAATTTCAACTCCTAATGCTAGTCAAGACCAAGAAATCCTATGGTATTTGGAGTTTGACGGTTCAGTAAATAAGCTAGGAGCAGGGGTAGGGGTATGGATCCATAACAACCAAAACAACCATGCAGAGGGTCATGCCTATAGATTGAATTTCAAATGCACCAACAACATGGCAGAGTATGAGGCCCTCCTTTTAGGCCTTAAACTCATCAAATCTCTTAGGGCTACAAAAATTTCCGTTCTAGGTGACTCCGACCTAATAATCCAACAAATGAAAGGCAACTTTGTCACCAATAACAACAAGCTGAGAGCTTATAGGACCGCTGCCACAGAAGTACTCAATTACTTCACTGAATCTAAGCTTGCCAAGATATCGAGAAGCCACAACATCCATGCTCACAGTCTAGCCACTTTCGCTAGCACTTGCAAGCTCCCTTTTCAGCCCAATCACCACTTCACTGCTGAGGTAAAGCATAGGCCTGCTGTCCCTAACAATATTAAAGATTGGCAAATCTTTGAGGACGATGCACAAATTAACAATTTTTTGACTATGCAGCAAGAATTTTAAAATTAAACATCGACATGGATACGATGGGTGACCAACCACAAACGAAAACCCAAAATCAGCAAACCCTAATAGCTGAAGAGGCTAGAAAAATGCTATGCCCAACCAGCTTTGATGCCAAAGACATGCAAGAGCTCAGGCAGATACACTTAGGAGAAATAGCTGAAACAGAGGCTGAAATCATTGATTTAAAAGACAATTTCTTACCCGCTGGTCTCACCCCATTAGAAGACATCTTTGATGCAAACGATGTCCCCAAAAAACCAAAAATACAACCTCAAAATACTGCAATTGAAGACTATAATATTGGAACCGCAGACAAGCCCAAAATGATCAAAATGTCCAAATATTTGCCACCTGATCAAAAACCAAAGTATATTGACCTGTTCAAAGAGTTCCAAGATGTATTCACTTGGAGTTATGAGGACTTGAAGTCCTATGACACCTCGGTTATTCAACATACCATCCCTCTAAAACCAAATCAAAAGCCCTTCAAACAAAAACTAAGGAGAATCAATCCAGTCCTTCTCCTTTTGATCGAAAAGGAAGTGAAAAGAATGTTTGAGGCTGGCATTATAGCACCCATTAGATTTTCGGAATGGGTATCCAATCTTGTTCCCACAAGAAAGAAGACAGGTGAGATCAGGCTTTGTGTAGACTTAAGGAATCTGAACCAAGTCTCCCTTAAAGACCACTACCCATTGCCCAAAATGGATCACATTCTCCAAAGGGTAGTGGGGTCATCCATAATCTCTTTGCTAGATGGATTTTCAGGTTTCAATCAAATACTTGTCCACCCAGATGACCAAGACAAAACAGCCTTTACAACACCGTGGGGAACATTTAAATATGTGAATATGCCTTTCGGACTAAAGAATGCAGGTGCTACCTTTCAACGGGCCATGGAAATTGCATTTTCCAGGGAAATCCATGATTTCTTGGTTATCTATCTCGATCACCTAACCCCTTTCTCCAAATCTGACCAAGAACACCTCAAACACCTCAGGCAAGTATTTATGACATGTAGAAAATATGGCATTTCTTTAAACCCCAAGAAGTCCCTCTTCGGCCTTGAGGAAGGCAAGCTTCTAGGCCATATTATTTCAAAAGATGGCATCAGAATTGATCCAGAAAGAATCCAAGCCATTTTGCAAATCCCTTATCCGAGAAACATCAAAGAGTTGCAGGCATTCCTTGGAAAAATCAATTTCCTAAGGAGATTTATCCCAAACGTAGCTGAGCTATTAAGACTGTTAAGCAACATGTTAAAGAAAGATTCCAAGTTGAAATGGACTCTAGAGGCCAAGCAAGCATTTGAGAGTATTAAAATTGCACTAACCCAAACTCCGGTCCTCACAAGCCCGCAGTTTGATAAGGATTTTATCATCTCTTCTTTCGCTTCAGAGCACACGATAGCTGCTGTCCTTCTGCAAAAGGACGACCAAGGAAATGAAAAACCAATTGCATTCTTTAGCAGAGCCCTTAGAGATGCCCCTTTAAAGTACCAAATCATGGAGAAACAGGCCTATGCTCTCGTTAAGGCAATCAAGGATTTTCGAGTTTACATTTTATATTCACATGTGATCGCCTATGTCCCATATGCTATCGTAAAAGACATATTAACTCAAGAGGGACTAGAAGACAGAAGAGGAAAGTGGATTGCTAATATCCTTGAGTATGACATTGAAATAAGACCCACTAAGCTCATAAAGGGACAAGGTTTAGCCAAACTGCTATCTGAAACCAATTTGCAAGCCTTAGACATTAACCAGTTGGACAATGAACAGGAGTTGGTGACTCCACAGATCAGTGAGACCTTTTTGCAATCCCCATGGTACGTTGATATTTGTTACACATTGTTAAAACTGGGTGCTCCTCCAGGATTGTCCAAGACCAAAAAGAGATTTTTACAAATGAAGGTGTCAAAGTTTTGTGTCATAGATAGTGCTTTGTTTTGGAAAAACCATGAAGGAATATTGCTGAATTGTTTAAATGTCAATGAAACTGACCATGTTATGAAGGAGTTCCATGCAGGGGACTGTGGAGGGCATTTATATTAGAAGTCCACTACTGACAAGATCTTAAGGGTGGGTTTCTGTTCGCCCTCTTTGTTTGCAGATGTAAAAAGGTTTGCTGCCTCATGCCACAAGTGCCAGATCTTCGAAGGCAAAAGAAAGTTGCTGCCCTTGCCCCTTAGACCCATCTCAACCGAAAAACCTTTCCAACAATGGGGTCTTGACTTCATCGGAGAAATACATCCCTCTTCCTCAAGCCAACACAAATGGATTCTTACAGCCACCGACTATTTCACCAAGTGGATTGAAGCCATACCATGCAGGCAAGCCAATGATTCCACCACTATCCAATTTCTCGAAACCAATATCCTCTCCAGATTTGGCTGCCCTGAGAAAATCATTACAGATAACGCTGTTGCCTTCAAATCCAAAAAAATGATTAATTTTTGCCATAAATTCCACATCACCCTGGGCCACTCCACAGCCTATTATCCTCAAGGCAATGGCTTGGCCGAATCTTCCAACAAAAGCCTGATTAATATCATCAAGAAAATGCTAGAAGAAAACAAAAAGAACTGGCACAAAAAACTTATCAATGCCCTTTGGGCTGACAGATTTTCGACCAAGAGGTCCATAGGGATGAACCCTTATGAGTTGGTATATGGTATGGAGGCCAGATTTCCATCTTCCCTGGGCATTCCTGTTATCAAGCCACTACAAGAAATCGAAGCTGAACCAAATGATATTCAACGAAGAATTAACCAGACCATTCATCTTTAGCAAACTAGAGAGCAAGTCTTCAACAGAGCTCAGATCTTACAAGACAAGCTGAAGAAAATATTTGACAAGAGGACTAAGGCCGAGGATTTCTGTGTCGGCAACAAAGTTTTGAGGTGGGACTCACGAAGAGAAGACAAGGGGAAACATGCAAAGTTCGATTTTTTATGGAAAGGCCCATTTGTCATTAGCGTTGTGCAGGGTAATAACACGTATTTCCTCAAAACCGCAGCTGACAGCACAGTGGAGGACGGCCCTGTTAATGGCCGAATGTTGAAACATTATCGAGATCCCTTCTAAAGGTAATAATACCCCTGTATATATGTTTAGATTAATATTTGTACATATGGCAGCACTTTCCTTTTTCTTTTTTGTTGTTGTTTTGTTTTTATGTACATAAGCAATCGATTACTTCGAACCAAAAGGTTATGGAAACAATGTCTCCCTGATAAATCACAGCAAGTTCACATTTTGGATATGTAAAGAAACAATTGTCACAAGATCTGGCGAACTAGATTCTGTTTGAGGACCATCAGTGCATGGAAACATCATTATTTCAGACCTTGTACCCCGTGAAAACCTTTTTTCAGGCCAGCTAGAAGCTTCTCAAGAAAATGTTGCTAGAGCTCTCTCACAGGATATAGCATCTAAAAATTTTGAAGGTTTTATTTTTTGATAAGCTCCTCTAAAAAATCTCTAAAGGAAGGCAACGATTGATTCCACACCATCCTTCCTTCATCATCTAAAATAGAAAAAGAGGTGGAACTCAAGCAAATCTATCCAAAGCACATATTAGAAACTTGGTTGCTGGTGGAAAATGCTGCCGCAGTCAACACAATTCTGGCAAAGACGCTGTCATTTTCTTTTACCACATTTATCCAATGAATCTTCAGCGTCTCTGCTTTCTTTTCTTTACTGTCCACTGAACTCCTCTATTGTGGATCATGCTTACAATTATCTTTATATATCCGCATATTCAAAAGCCCCTCATTTCCACTCATTTGTAAGCTAGAGTAAAAAGGGTCAATGGCATTTGCAGTGGTAGTTATTTTGAATAGATCTTAGACCTCCAAATGCACCACTCTCAGACCTGCTAAAACACAAGGCTACCATTTACATTGCCTTGTTTTGTTGAGAAGACTGTTTACTTTGGCGTGGAACTATCAGCTCCAGATTTGGCATGAGGAGTTTTCTCTGATATGCAAACATGTTAATGCTAAATCTTGATATTTGTAAAGTTTGTTTCCTTTTTTTCTACAAACAACCCTTCAAATTTTTTACATCCAAACACATTTCCTTATCTGGTATCAGTCCATGTATTCTAGCTCTTATCAAACTAGGCTTATGCCTCAAATTAACCTTGGTGTGATCAAAAAAGGTCATGAGTCTTTGACGTTGAGAGCTGGAAAGTAATAGTTTCTGCATTTGCTTGGCAAGCAGCTTCATATATCAAGCCAGACACTAGTGAAGGAAGAGCAACAGATATAATGGTAAAGAATTGTGTAGACTATTTTGATTCTACAACTTTTTATGGCCTTGGATAAAACAAAAAATTGCATTAACTGTAAGAAATATCAGCAGAGGGAGATGAATGTTCATGATATTCTGTGCATGCATCGGTTTTAGGAAAACCACATATTCTACATGATTACAATGACAGATCTCAGAAGGTTGATCAAGACACTCAGGCTCCCAGGGTTGCTGCCAGATTTATATTGGACTGCCTTATTTGTATACCTGCAGAATTCCGCAGCTTTGCTGCAAATATATTTTTGTCGGGATTGAGTACTTTAGCATCAGATGCATCCCAAGTACTTTTACAGGAATGTGCTGGCTATGATGAACGTGTTATGCTGCATGAACTGGGTCTTTCCATGGGTATTATTAATTGGATAAAGGATTATCAATTTTTTTACTTGATACAGAACCTTCTAGCATGTCTGAAGAATGCCATGAACTAAAGAGTACTGTCAAGAACAATGATCAATTTGATACAGAAAGCAAAAATAGAGCGCATAAATTGGAAGGTAGCCATTTCTCAGATTTAGATGCAATAAAGACAAAAGAAGAGTCACTTGATGTATTGTAGACACAACATTTGATGATCAGAATGGTTCAGAGGACATGTTAAAGGATTGTGGTAGCTGCATGCTGGGAAGTGAAGGCCTTGCAATTGATGCGTTAACTCAAATTTCAGACAAAAGGATTCAAGATGAATATGGGAGAAAAATTATTGAAGCTATTCGACGTGATGAATTTGGGTTAGATTTGGAGCTTGAGCGTAATGAGTCACTTCTCCTGAAAAAGCAGCATGCTCGTTGGAGTCGTGCGTTGCACTGTCTTTGACAAGAGCTGTATGCTCAAGATTCTCATTTCCTCCTTGAACTGGTCTAAACACTGATGAAGTTTTTCAACATATTAAAAGTTTTTTTAGCACGATTCTACCGGGAATAGCAAAACTGGAGAATTGGCAATGGAGGAATGATTTATGGCATTGAGAAGGATTTGGGACTGTGAAAAGTGGCTTATGAAACAATTTTCAATTAAAGATTTTTAGGCTTTGGAGACATCTATTTATAGAATAACAGATCCCACGTCTCCTATTCCAGGCAAAATGCACATAAGTAATTTTTGCGTCAGGCGGATATCATATATTTAGAGGCAAGCAGGGGGTTCATGATGACACCTGGTGTATTTGGTTTGTTTCTATGCAACAACATCGACAGACATTGTTGAAAGAAGAAACCCATGTGCATCTGTTTCCTTTGCCAACAGGGCCAGCTGCCATCATCATTTCGTCCATTACCAAGGGAATTGGATCGTTGATTGATATCTCTCTGAAAGTACAGAGCCTTGGAAGGCTTAGTTCTCCTTGGTAAACTATCGCTGAAAGAAAAAGATAAATCAAATTCTGATTTCACAAAAGGCGTGTTGCAAACTAGACAAATACAGGCTTCTTCCCTAAAACCAAACTCTTGCTGCCTTTGCTTATCTCCAAACTGTATCTCTCGACGTCAATTTTATTTCAAGGTCCAAATAAAACAAGATATCAAATTTATAATCTGGGTCCTGGGATGTGCACCTTTTATGCCATTGTTTTGACAAAGACATAGTAGAACATAAAATATTTTGAAGTAATAGTGGTTTTTAGTTGCTGAGGGTGGATATCATGTCTATGTTAAGGCCTCTAGATCCGTCTGAGCGTCCAAGCAGTGAGAATGACATATATTTAGGGAAGCAAAACAACACAACCATGGCTCACCCATATCACCTCTGTCTCCTATGGATTCTGTGGGAATATCTGACTCGTCATGTCACAGTGCTGGAGCTTATCATCAATATACAAATAAAACTGCTTTGTTTCATTCTCAAGGTTTTTCCTATAATCTCGCTACATTGACCAAAATTCTGGTATCCAGTGGAGGTCAATATCCTAGCATGCCTATTGTACAGAGTTCTGCTTCCCTTCAGAAATCTGTATCTAGTGAGAATCTCACAGGGAAACATACATCAGGTTACCTAAATTTTCCGTCATCAGATTGCCAAAGAGGAGCTATACATGGTAGTATCTTTGATGAAAACCTAGAATACATCAGGCAATGGCTGCAAAAGGAGGAGAGAGAACTTTTTAGTGATATTGACGAAGCAAGTATCATTAGCCCCGCTCAAAGCACATATATTGACAGGGAATGGGCAGACACACTAGAAAACCTTCTGTATGAGGATTCCCCTATGCATTCTCCGATGGAGAGTACAACCTTGAAGGATTATTCTAATGGAAGCATAGATTATTCCACTGTCACAAATATCTCTGATTCATGTTCTGTTTCACAAACTAATTCTTTGCAACAAGAAGCATATGCATCAACTGGACACCGGCAAGATAATGTTCATACAGGGAGCTCTTCCAAGCAACTGTTAGTTCAAATGTGCAGCTGCAACATCTGAAGGTAAAGAAGAAATGGCATCACATATAATCACAAAATTGAGAGAGACAGTCTCTAGATGCTACAATTCCAAGGGATAGTAGAGATCGTATGAATGTTGAAAAACAGTGCTAATGTTAAGGACACAGTTAAATCTTTGCTCCACCAATCATACTGCAATAACTACAAGACCAAGGAAGAAGGAGGAGCTATGTATTTTGGATGGTTGAACAGAATTCTCATTGCAGTATCTGCTTGGCATCGACAAGCAAGGACTGTAAGAAGGTTCTTGTACAAGAATTTCTTAAAATTTGTTGATACCATTGCAGAAACTACATCTGACTTTCATATGTGTCAGGTAAAGAGGAAAATGCTGAGGCTTGCTAAAATCAGTGATATGCCTACCTGCACAGTGGGCAACTGGATAGAGACAGTCACCATGTAACTTTCAGGAATTTATGCTTGACTAGCTGAAAAGTATTGGAAATTTTTTTACTTTTTGGTTGTGACCTTGAGTATAGAGTCTCATAATCAACTGGATGGAAAAATCAAGTCATTTTAGCGGCCAACCAAGGAATGTTGCAGTCTACAGTGACAATAGATGATCAAGGCAGTCTGACCTGCTGTTCTTGGCTTTTCACGAGAAAAAGGCCATCCCCAAGTGGAGCCACTGTTAGCCTCCTATTGCAATAGGGGTTCATATTTCATGATTGACGGCTTGCATGCCAAATATGTCATCTTTTTATTACTGCAAAGGTTCCATATTTCCAGGGAGTTTCATCTAGCTAAGTCATTCAAATTTTGAAGAGTTTTTCAGTCAAGGGAAAGCCAAACAGTTTAAACTTGGCTTCCCTGGGTTTCAATTGCTTGCTTTAGAATATAGAGATGAATATCTGGCCAAACAAGCTGAAAACTTGGCGGATTGGTAAATAGGTAGAGAAACCAGGGTGCTCATCAGCTTAATCTAAGCCCCGGAAGAGACAAGGGTCGATTTAGATAGGAGGATAGCCGAAAGAAAGGTTGAAAGGCTGGGTATGCTAGTTCAAGGGCACCCAAACCAAAAGAAAAAAAAATGTTAGGAGAGTAGGCCGGGTAGGTAGCGTTGTGGTGGCAGAAACATGGCTGGGGATCCGTTTCATTTTATATTCTCAAGCGTGTTATCCGTTCGCATCTCAAGCATAAGGCAGTTTCAATTTGGAGGAGCTCAAGCGAGGTCTGAATTTCCCTTTTTTCCCTCAAAACACTCGCTAACTTCCCCTAATCCGCTTAAAAAGGTCCTGTTTCCCCTTCAAAAGCCTAAGATTCCTATACTTAGCGCTCTCTGAATCAGATTACATATTGACTTCTAACTTATTATCTAAATCCCAGTTATTCTACCCTCCCCATACTAAAAACATTATATGAGATCCCCCTAAATACATATCCCCTCCATTGGTTGAAATATAACCGTAACTAGCTCAGCATTTTCTGCTACTACTACAAAGGACTATCAACGTTTAGTTCTGTTTTTTTTGGTTGTGAAATGGGACTTTGGAAATGTCCAGTGGTCTGTTTATGTCTATATCTGTGCTCATGTGCATTCAAAAAAAATGTTGGATGGGGTTTGGGGTTTTGTATCCCAACCTTGGCAAAGGCACCAGCACCCTCTGTTTTCATGTGTGGGACAAGATTGTACCCAAATGAAAAAACCATGTGTTCAGAAGGATAGTGTTTGTAAAGTGGTTATATTCCAGCTATTACCTCTTATTATACTGTCACTTGTTTGCAGTGGTGCGTTTTCTATCTTGTTGTCCAAGGACTACCAGAACCAAACATATTTGCGACCTGATGATGCACATGGCAAGAATAGCATAGAGTCTGCTCAATTTAAAAAGGACAATTCTTTTGTGGCTGGAATTTTACAGTTCTTTACAAGTTTTGTGCTGTATGGTTACTTGGTTCCATTATCACTTTATGTATCTATGGAAATAGTGAAGGTAATGCAAGCGTTCTTTTTAAGTATGGATATACGCATGTACTATGAAGGAATTGACAAGCCTCCTTCTGCTCAAACTTCAAAATTTGAATGAAGAATTGGGTGAGGTTAGCACCATCCTTTCGGACAAGACAGGCACTCTTACACCTAATGAGATAGAATTCTTCAAATGTTCAATTGTTGGTGTGTCTTATGGAACAGGTATTACTAAGGTACAGAAGGCTGCACCAGAAAGTGCTGGCAAGAAACCTTCCTTGAAAGAAGAAGAAATCTTTTGTTCAACTCTTCAAAAAAAGGATTCAACTTGAGGGATCAAACTTGTAAGGGTCAAAATGAAGAAGTGGAAAATGAGTAACAGAGGCTAGAGATTGAGTTGCGAAGAAAAGCTTTGGAGTCTTTGAGGGCAAAAAAGGCTGTTAGCCACTAAATAGTCTCCAGTGGCTCATAGTTCTTCAAGACTGCCATGTTCTCATTGATTTGTTCATCAAATGGATCAAAAACATTGTTTTCCTTGTTGTGCAAGTTATTGCAGATTTATTTTTCTGAAGATCTGAGCCAATTTGGATATTTCATCGAGGGGGTGTTGTACTCTCAACGTTTCTTTTTTGATGTCCTGTATGTTTTACTTCTGGCAGCAGGATGTTGAGCTCTATCCATCTTGAGAATTTGAAGGCTTTCAAATTTTACAGGGGCTGTATATTAGGGGTCTATGGTGCCAACATTCTGCCTCGGCAAAGTTGGCATCAAATCAGTTATTGCGGTTTTGAGTACTCTTAGTTCGATGATATGGCAGGTGCAATGACGTTTAGCTTAGTAGGATCTGGAATGAACAAATGCAATATCATTGCAGTGGATGCTGTTTATGTAATACGAAAATATGTCAAGTAGATGATGGGAGCCTTCAGCTGTTGGCAAAAAAAGAAGATTGCAGTGACATCAAGTGATCATTCAGAGACAAACTCAGGAGAGATGTCTGAACAAAGTGGTGCCAATCATGCAATTCCTAAGGGTGGACAGAAAGAATACATGTATGCAGATCTTAGAATCCTTCTTTATGTGGAAAAGGAATGATAAACAGGCTCATGAATCAGGCAACATAATCCCTCTGAGCTATTGGACTGGCTATTTTTCCAGTGAGCTACAGGATTGGATTGGAAACTTTAATAGAATGGCACTGAATGGATGACCGAGTAGTGTACAGTATGTCATGGAACTAAATTTTTTTGATCAAGTTGAGAGAGTGTAAGAGAAAGGTAGATGCACCTGTTTGTAAGAGGGATAATTTGTACTCAATTATCTACTTTTCCCATGGATCTATGTGCCCACTACAGGGTTTGCTATACAACATTCTCCCTGCACGCATTGAATGTGATTCTTAAACTGATTCTACGGTCCAAATATAATGTTAACAAATTTAAGATAAAATCACTTTCACTAAAAATGTTCATCATAAATGGCTGGTGATTTTTGAGACAGATCATTTCCCAGCGTTGTAGATGGAGAGGAACCTCATTTAAAGCTTCCTCCAGTTCCATGTCCATTATCTCGATTTTGAGGATTTTTTTTGTTTGTTGTGGCACATAGGCATTCGGAGAATATTATCACAGTTCTTTTACAAGTTATCAGAATGTAAACTATTTTGATGGTGAACTACAATATTTTCTTGAACTCCAGGATGGTATTGATGCTGATCAAACGCAGGATTGGATTGGATGGTGAGCTACAGTATTTTCTTGAACTCCAGGACGGTATTGATGTTGATCAAACGCAGGATTGGATTGGATGTTTCAAACCATTTGTCAACATCAGCAAACTCTAAATGTAGCAGTCCAAAAATGTTTGCCATTGCAAGAAAATTCATTTATGCAGTGCACACATACTCAGTCAATCACAGCTAAAAAAATGATGCGCACATACTCAGGCAATCACAGTTAGAAAATGCGCAATCACTGTTGGTGTAAGCGGGCAACCTGGAGGCCTGCTCTGTTTTTAAAGATATCTGAAGGTGTTGTGTCACAACTAGATAAACCAAACTAATACACCTGGAGGTTGTATTGAATGAGCATAGGAGATAAGTCAGGGGCGATTGAACAGCTGAAGTGGTCTGAGAGGAAAGTGAATGCTCGATACGACAGCGAAGCAACTTTAGAAAACCGACAAAGAGGCCACATAAAAGTAGCAAAACCACCTGAAAGATACGGACAAGAGTATTCAAAACACAGCCCTTAGTCACATAACCAAAATTGCCAGCTGCCTTAGCGCAACTCTGTTCAGATAAATATGCATTAATTCCCAGCCCAGCGATGAGTTAAAGACATTAATTCATAGATATTTTTTAGATATGATCGGGAGATATTTGTTTCATATTTTTCCTGTGACACCTGTTCAAGGGAAGGCTGTAAATCCTTCACTATATAAACCACCCCATAGTCAGTCTGAAAAGAGGAGAAAAAAAGTAAGAATTGGTCGATGAACTCTGATAGAGATTGGTTGTGTACATCCAGTATGATTCATTAATCAAAGGCTGCGGGAGTTTTTGGAAATGGACTGTGTGTTGTGTCTTGGTGTTTGAAGGGGCCTTACGGAATTCCAAATCTACCACATAAATCAATAAGTGCCTCTCATCTTTGTTTTTCTTTATGTTTCATGCTCATAATATGCTCATATCGCCATCTAAATAGCAGCTAGAAAGATTAGTATAGAATTTGCTGAACCACACTCTATGCTCAAGGTCTGCTATTTTTTTTATGTTTTCCTCTGAACTGGTATTGAATGTTGATTCCTTTGGCCTCTTATCTCGGTGAATCCGCCCATGTTCTAGCATTTATACAAGAAATTTTTATCAGCTACTAGACAGAGCTTTTTCACTATCATGCTGATATGCCAAATAACGATTTTGTTTGTGTACTCCTCATCTCCTTAAGACTTCCAATCCAGCTGGTTTGCGTTGTATCATTGAAAGTTTGTTGGCTGAGAGATCAAAGATCATTCAAAGGATCAGATAATGGGCTGTCCACTGTGCTTTCTTTTTTTTTGAAAAAATACTGAAGGGTAATCAACAAATTCTCATGCTCTCATATGGACTAATAAAACAATTTTTGTCTGTATAAAATCAGTTCTCATATATTAGTTTCATTATCAATATTTTTCAATTGCAGAAATGGAAGACTAATCGACAACTGGCCTTATAACCATTTACACCAAGTTTTTTTTTTGCAATTTGACTAAGAGCTTTAATATGAATACCTCACGGAGCATATTAACTCTTTGTCACCCATGAACGATTATTATTTAGGAAATCTTAATTGTCCCTAGATAAAATCTATTTTCGATTACAGAAAGGAGGATTAATCAAACAATTAGCCCTACAACAATTTACACTAAGTTTTTTACAATTTGACTAAGAGCTTTAATATGAATACCTCACGGAGCATATTAACTCTTTGTCACCCATGAACGATTATTATTTAGGAAATCTTAATTGTCCCTAGATAAAATCTATTTTCGATTGCAGAAAGGAGGACTAATCTACATTTGGCCTTACAACAATTTACACAGTTTTTTGCAAACGTACCATATGTTTTTGTTCTGACTAAAAGCTTTAATATGAATACGTCAGGGAGCATATTAGTTCTTTGTCACCCAAGTATGATTGTTATTTAGGAAAATCTTAATTGTTCCTAGGTAGAATCCATCCACCTTACCTCGGTCAGCCGGATCAAAGATATCTTAGTTGCCTTACATCTCTGGCCTCCGCTTCATCCTTTTTTACAAAACCCGAACAATTGTTTCATGAGTATCTATATGCTCCATATCCCCCTCGTGACCAAGAAAAACACACCAGCAGTCCCGCTCCTCTGACTCCATGCCCAATGGTTTGAAATTCATCACTCGATGCACTGCCTCTCTGCTTGAAACCATTCTCTTCTCACCAAAAAACAAAACCCCTTGTACTCAATAGCTAGCCTAAGATCACCCTAAACAAAGCTAAATCCCAAAGAGAGAGCCCTCTCTGACTGCTGGTAGGCTAGAACCAGCAGTCAAAAGCTTGGTCTGTGGTTACCTCAGACGTATCCCTTAAAGAGCCAAGGGACAACCTAAGCGTTAACATAATGGCGACTCCATTGGGGACCTTTTGAGATAACTTCAACTATCAAGTTGGAAGCTGGCTCCCAAAAAGCATTCACGTAATACAAGGTCGAATCCGGACCCAAAGCCCCCAGCTACTTCTGAAAATCCAAATTTAATCCCTAGAAACCTCAGGAAGATAGAGCAAAGAGAAGATTTAGCTGATTCTAGTCCTTAGAAAGTTCAGCTAAGCAGCGGTTCAACCCCTGTCAAAGTTATTTTTCACTCATCCCCTGTTTTCCCTACTTCATCATCTACCTCACCATCCACCTCGTCTACACCTCCGTTCACTGCACATACTACCACCACTACTCCCATTATCACAGTTGTTCCAATTGTTCCATTCATCCCTGCAGTTCCACTCATCCCTGTAAATATGGCTAATAGATATGCCCCTCTACAGCTACCTGGAAACCCCGGGGACATGCCTCAGGACTACCAGACTAAGATAACTTATTTTGATGGCACCAGTACCTGCACGGCCCTTCAGCATACAAAGAAAATGCAAGATTACTTTGAGAGCTATGAAATCGACGACGATAGTGTGAGGATGAGGATTTTTGTCCAAAGTTTGACAGGTGATGTCAGGCCTTGGTTTAGAGCACTCCCAGCCAATTCCATAGCAAATCCAGAAGTCTTATACCACACATTTATCAATAGATGGGAGAAGAAGAAAGACCCATTGCACATATTGTCCGAATATGACACCATTAAAAGAGGCCCTCAGGAGGCTGTGTTGGACTACTGCGGAAGGTTTAACAATGTCTACAATGCAATTCCACAGAACCTTAGGCCTCCACCTGATCTTGCTTTATATAAATTCCCTGATGGCTTTGATACTGACATGGCTTATCAGTTAAGGGAACGAGCCCCTCAAAGCCTGGCAGAGATGCAAGACGTTGCTGTGAGCATAGAGGCAAACTTAATTGCCAAGAGAAATAGAGCGAGAGCCGAAAGAAGAACCACCTTTAAAGAAGAACCTTCAGCCCTAGACCAAAAACTCGATGCTATTCTCAGTGGCATGCACAGACTAGGAGATAGAATAGAAACCGTTGAGAGAAAGTCTACATGGGATGCACCACAAGCCAACACTATTAGGAACCCAAAGTTTAGGAAAACTCACAACCCAAACACCGGGCAATCCAGCCCAGATCATGATATAAGACCTCCATTCCAAGAGAACTACACGGAGGCATCTACATCTAGCGAGCCATTAGAATATACTCATATAAACTGGGTGGACTCAAAGAGTGAACAACATGTTTTCTTAACACAAGAAGACTGCGATCTTATCCAACAAAACCAAGCTGATCAAGACTTTGGTGAGTTTCAAACTCAAACCGGAGAGTCTTTTGACTTCAAACAAGGCTATGACTCTACTGTGTATGAAGTGCACAAGCAATACAAACTAAGGACTAGAACAATTGATGTGCCCGAGCCCGTCAAACAAAAGCAAACAAAACAGCCCAAGAAGATTAAAGGCACGATTGTTATTACAGAACCAACTGATGACACGATCCCAAACCTACAGGAAGTAACTATGGAAGACATAACAGACATGCAATCTGCTAATGATCAGCCTTTGCTATCTTCCCCCACAAAAGAAAATTTGAATAACACTCCGCAAAACCTTCCCAATATAGAGATACCACAAGGTATCACTCACCATAACGCTGATAATCAGGAGGAAATCACAGAAAATACACTTGAAAGAGGGAAATCAGCTACCACCAACAAAAAGACTCCATTGGAGAAACCATTTAACTTAGAAGCAGAAATAAGGAAGCTCAAAATTTCCATCCCCCTCTCTGAGCTTGCCAAACACGATGTGTATAGGCAACAAATCCAAAAAACACTTCAAATGCTAGAGACCAAAGATGATGTCAATGTCTTAGATGATACACCTGAGCTGTTATTCGGTCCTGAGGTTAACGGAAAACCAGCATATGGAGCTGTTCTGCCCTTTTATGTAAGCCTGCATATACACGAAAAAGTTTTGCACAATGCTATGTTTGATTCAGGGGCCTCACACAATCTTATGCCCAAAGTAGTAATGGAAAAGCTGAACCTTGATATCACGAGACCATACAAAGACCTATTCTCCTTCGATTCAAGTCAGGTCAAGTGTTTAGGTCTAATCAAAGATCTATGTGTGTCTTTAGTCCAGTATCCCAACAAAACAATTCTGATGGACGTGGTGGTTGCTGACATTCCACCAAAGTATGGGATGCTCTTGTCAAGATCTTGTGGAGAAAAGCTCCAAGGATCCCTTCAATTAGACCTCTCTTACGCCACTATCTTAGTCTTTGGGCAACCAAAGAGATTGTATAGAGAAACATTGATGAAGTATGTGGTGAGTAGTGATGAAAAGCCCCAAAACTTTCCCATTTACTCAATCCATTCTGACATGGATTCATTTTTTCTATTCAATGATGATAGTCCCCCAACTGATGATAAGCCTTTGGATTTAGAACAAGAAGCAGGCATAACTAAGGAATCGGTTACCCTTATCCAGCAAACTGTCAAAACAAATAATGCAACCACCACACAAGGAGAGGCTCCTGAAACAGGAAATTCAAATCTGCCCGCTCCAATGATGATTTCAACTCCCAATGCTAGCCAAGACCAAGAAATCCTATGGTATTTGGAGTTTGACGATTCAGTCAATAAGCTAGGAGCAGGGGCAGGGGAATGGATCCATAACAACCAAAACGACCATGCAGAGGGTCATGCCTATAGATTGAATTTCAAATGCACCAACAACATGGCAGAGTATGAGGCCCCCCTTTTAGGCCTTAAACTCATCAAAGCTCTTGGGGCTACAAAAATTTCCATTCTAGGTGACTCCGACTTAATAATCCAACAAATGAAAGGCAACTTTGTCACCAATGACAACAAACTAAGAGCTTATAGGATCACTGCCACAGAAGTACTCAATTACTTTACTGAATCTAAGCTTGCCAAGATATCAAGAAGCCATAACATCCATGCTCACAGTATAGCCACTTTCGCTAGCACTTGCAAGCTCCCTTTTCAGCCCAATCACCACTTCACTGCTGAGGTAAAGCATAGGCCTGCTGTCCCTAACAATATTAAAGATTGGCAAGTTTTTGAGGACGATGCACAAATCAACAATTTTTTGACTATGTAGCAAGAGTTTTCAAAATTAAACATCGACATGGATGCCATGGGTGACCAACAACAAACGACAACCCAAAATCAGCAAACCCTAACAGCTGAAGAGGCTAGAAAAATGCTATGCCCAACCAGTTTTGATGCCAAAAACATGCAAGAGCTCAGGCATATACACTTAGGAGAAATAGCTGAAACAGAGGCCGAAATCATTGATTTAAAAGATAATTTTTTACCCGCTGGTCTCACCCCATTAGAAGACATCTTTGATGCAAACGATGTTCCCAAAAACCAAAAATACAACCTCAAAATACTGCAATTGAAGACTATAATATTGGAACAGCAGAGAAGCCCAAAATGATTAAAATGTCTAAATCTTTGCCACCTGATCAAAAACCAAAGTATATTGACCTGTTCAAAGAGTTCCAAGATGTATTCGCTTGGAGTTAT
>APFE031417044.1:19314-36214 GCA_000404065.3 Pinus taeda | reverse complement strand
TCAACAGTCATCCAGAATCTCTTTGCTAGATAGATTTTCAGGTTTCAATCAAATACTTGTTCACCCAGATGACCAAGAAAAAACAGCCTTTACAACACCGTGGGGAACATTTAAATATGTGAAGATGCCTTTCAGACTAAAGAATGCAGGTGCTACCTTTCAACAGGCCATGGACATTGCATTTGCCAGGGAAATCCATGATTTCTTGGTTATCTATCTCGATGACTTAACCCCTTTCTCCAAATCTGACCAAGAGCACCTCAAGCACCTCAGGCAAGTATTCATGACATGTAGAAAATATGGCATTTCCTTAAACCCCAAGAAGTCCCTCTTCGGCCTTGAGGAAGGCAAGCTTATAGGCCATATTATTTCAAAAGATGGCATCAGAATTGATCCGGAAAGAATCCAAGCCATTCTGCAAATCCCTTATCCGAGAAACATCAAAGAGTTGCAAGCATTCCTTGGAAAAATAAATTTCCTAAGGAGATTTATCCCAAACTTAGCTGAGCTGTTAAGCCTGTTAAGCAACATGTTAAAGAAAGACTCCAAGGTGAAATGGAATCTAGAGGCCAAGCAAGCATTTGACAGTATTAAAATTGCACTAACCCAAACTCCGGTCCTCACGAGCCCGCAGTTTGATAAGGATTTTATCATCTTTTCTTTTGCTTCAGATCACACGATAGTTGTTATCCTTCTGCAAAAGGATGACCAAGGAAATGAAAAACCAATTGCATTTTTTAGCAGAGCCCTTAGAGATGCTCCTTTGAAGTACCAAATCATGGAGAAGCAGGCATATGCTCTCGTTAAGGCAATCAAGGATTTTCGAGTTTACATTTTATATTCACATGTGATCGCCGATGTCCCACATGCTGTCGTAAAAGACATATTAACTCAAGAGGGACTAGAAGGCAAAAGAGGCAAGTGGATTTCCAATATCCTTGAATATGACATTGAAATAAGACCCACCAAGCTCAGAAAGGGACAAGGTTTAGCCAAACTTCTATCTGAAACCAATTTTCAAGCCTTAGACATTAACCAACTGGACAATGAACAGGAGCTGGCGACTCCACAGATCAGTGAGACCTTTTTACAATCCCCATGGTATGCTGATATTTGTTACACATTGTTAAACCTGTGTGCTCCTCCAGGATTTAAACCTGTGTGCTCCTCCAGGATTTTCCAAGACCAAAAAGAGATTTTTAAAAATGAAGGTGTCAAAATTTTGTGTCATAGATAGTGCTTTTTTTTGGAAAAACCATGAAGGAATATTGCTGAATTGTTTAACTATCAATGAAACTGACCATGTTATGAAGGAGTTCCATGCAGGGGACTGTGGAGGACATTTATATTGGAATTCCACTGCTGACAAGATCTTAAGGGCGGGTTTCTATTGGCCCTCTTTGTTTGCAGATGTAAAAAAGTTTGCTGCCTCATGCCACAAATGCCAGATCTTCGAAGGCAAAAGAAAGTTGCTGCCCTTGCCCCTTAGACCCATCTCAACCGAAAAACCTTTCCAACAATGGGGTCTTGACTTCATCAGAGAAATCCATCCCTCTTCCTCAGGCCAGCATAAATGGATTCTTATAGCCACCGACTATTTCACCAAGTGGATTGAAGCCATACCATGCAGGCAAGCCAATGACTCCACCATTATCCAATTTCTCGAAACCAATATCCTCTCCAGATTTGGTTGCCCTGAGAAAATCATTACAGATAACGCCGCTGCCTTCAAATCCAAAAAAATGACTAATTTTTGCCATAAATTCCACATCACCCTAGGCCACTCCACAGCCTATTATCCTAAAGGCAATGGCTTGGCCGAATCTTCCAACAAGAGCTTGATTAATATCATCAAGAAAATGCTGGAAGAAAACAAGAAGAACTGGCACAAAAAACTTATCAATGCCCTTTGGGCAGACAGACTGTCAACCAAGAGGTCCATTGGGATGAGCCCTTATGAGCTAGTATATGGTATGGAGGCCAAATTTCCATCTTCCCTGGGCATTCCTGTTATCAAGCTACTACAGGAAATCCAAGTTGAACCAAATGATATTCAACGAAGAATTAACCAGACCATTCATCTTCAGCAAACTAGAGAGCAAGTCTACAACAGAGCTCAGATCTTACAAGAGAAGCTAAAGAAAATATTTGACAAGAGGACTAAGGCTGAGGATTTCTGTGTCGGAAACAAAGTTTTGAGGTGGGACTCACGAAGAGAAGACAAGGGGAAGCATGCAAAGTTCGATTTTTTATGGAAAGGCCCATTTGTCATTAGCATTGTGCAGGGAAATAACACGTATTTTCTCAAATCCACAGCTGACAGCACAGTGGAGGACGGCCCTGTCAATGGCCGAATGTTGAAACATTATCGAGATCCCTTTTAAAGGATACAATGCCCCTGTATATATTTGTCGGTTAGTATTTGTACATATGGTAGCACTTTCCTTTTTTGTTTGTTTTGTTTTTTTGTATATAAGCAATCGATTACTTGGAACCAAAAAGTTATGGAAACAATGTCTCCCTAACAAATGACAACAAGTTCACATTTTGGATACACAAAGAAACAATTGTCACAGGATCTGGTGAACTAGATTTTGTTTGAGCACCATCAGTACATGGTGATATCATTATTTCAGACCTTGTACCCTGTGAAAACCTTTTTTTAGGCCAGCTAGAAATTTTTCAAGAAGATGTTGTTGAAGCTCTCTCACAGGATATAGTATCTGAAAGTTTTGAAGGTTTTATTTTTTGATAAGCTTCTCTAAATCTTCTAAAGGAAGGAAATGATTGATTCCACACCATCCTTCCTTCATCATCTAATTTCAAAAATTTGGAACTCGAGAAAATCTATCCAAAGGACAGTCAGAAACTTGGTTGCCTGTGGAAAATGTTGCCGCAGTATCAATACAATTTTTTTAAGGACGCTGTCATTTGCTTTTACCACATTTATCGAATGGATCTTCAGCATCTTTGTTTTCTTTCCTCTACTGTCCACTTAACTCCTATGTGTGGATGATGCTTACAATCGTTTTTGTATATCCACAGATTCAAAAAGCACCTCAGTTCC
Organism: Pinus taeda; assembly: GCA_000404065.3. Lineage (NCBI taxonomy): Eukaryota > Viridiplantae > Streptophyta > Pinopsida > Pinales > Pinaceae > Pinus > Pinus taeda. The sequence continues at coordinate 33,147 of APFE031417044.1, read as the reverse complement.
ACTCATTTGTAACCTAGAGTAAAAAAGATCAATGGCATTTTCAGTGGTAATTATTGTGTGTAGATCCTGGACCTCCAAATGCACCACTCTTAGACCTGCTAAATCACAAGGGTACCATTTACATTGCATTGCTTTTTTGAAATGAATGTTTACTTTGGCGTGGAACTATCAGCTCCAGATTTGGCATGTGGAGTTTTCTCTGGTGTGCAAACAAGTTAATGCTAATCTTGATATTGTAAAGTTTGTTTTTTTGTCTGCAAAACTGCCCTTCAAATTTTTTGGACACATCCATACACATTTCCTTATCTGGTATCAGACCATGTATTCTAGCTCTTATCAAACTAGGCTTATGCTTTAAATTAACCTTTGTGTGATCTAAAAAAGCCATAAGTCTTATTTAGAGATAAGCGTTGTGGGTGATGTGCAAGACAGATTCACAGCCTCAGCATGACCCCTGATTTCAATGAATCCGTCCACAGCACTCTGAGCACTGATATATATCCATATGGTGTGTTTCTGAGCAATTATGTGCTCTCTGCTATCTGTTTTCTGTGTTGGAAATGATACCAGATGGACAATTTTGTCCTGATAATGAAAGAAAGGTTGGAAGGCTTAGGCGATATGGAAGTCCAGAACTCGTTCAAGGGGCCTCTTGACACTCTAAGCTCAATAGAGAATTCATTGCCTATCAAAAATCAAAAGGAGCATATTAAATTTCATCTCTGGAAAATCAAAGTCCTTCACAAATTTGTCAGATGCAATTTCAGTGAAGCATATTGCCAAACCAGAGAATCCTTACAATAAACAGCAAAAGCATTTGTTAGTGAAAACTCTGTTACTGGTACAGATGCTGGACATGGTAGTTTATTGGCGGCAATAGGGGAAGCTGGTTTTCTTATTGGGTTAGAAACAAACAGGACATCTTGAACGGTTTTGAATTTGCTAGAGGTTCTTCTAATTCAACATGGGGTCTATCCGTGCAGCAATGGGACATCCTGATCCTTTCAATTTAAAATATGTTTCCATTTGAAATGAAGATTGTGGCAAACAATATTACCGAGCAAATATTTGGAGCAACAAAAAATTAGGAATCTATTTTTTCAGCGATGGCACTATTAGAGATTCCTACGCATTACTAGATATCATATGAAGCCGAGGGTTGGACCAACGACCTCAAGGAAATTATATTAAATCTCATTATGCAATAAAATTGGCTTATCCTGATATCCAAATTATCTCCATTCACCACAAGAACCATATGGCCCAGCTGAAAGTGGCTACAGTGGCACTGAGCAAGAAGAAGATCTAAAATACATGTTGCAGGAACTAGAGACAGCATTACTGGTGTCTGAAAGTGATAATCCTGACATTGGATCCATGTGTGAGGAACAGGGATTTCCAGAATACTCAGAATGGAATATTGAGAACATGCATGACACAACTGATAATTATTGCCAAAGCTCCTTATCTGTTTACCCCAAACCAGAGCAGGTAGAAGTTTCCTCAATGACACTGAACCATGTAAAAGTAGAAATAGTGAATGAGACCGGGTTGCAAGAATTGCGAGAGAAGCATCATCCTACAGTATTAGTTGCACTTGAAGAACGGTCTAAAGAGCCACGTCTCTGGAAGAGCTCTAAAGGCCTCGCACGTAAGCTGTATAATGGTGACCGTGAAGAAGATGCATCTACAACAGAGGGAAAGCTTCTAGGAGGTACCGTCAATAGGGGGAATGCTGATTCAGATGGGAGTTTAGGTTTGACAGAAAGTGGGAGTTTTGATAAAAATGATTTGGATAACTTGAGTAATGGCTTTTTAGACAATGATGATGCAATTTCTGTTGTGAACCTTCAAGATCAGAGAAAGTGGCTGAAAAATGAATTATGTCGGGCTTTGGAGGAGAAAAGATCTGCAACATTAAGTTTTGAGAGTATGGGATGTCCTTTTGTACCAAGGAAATCGCACCATGCTGTTTCGCACTGCCCTTGCACTTATGGAGTTATATGGCCCTGTGCTGGTCACGACAAAAGATGCAGGAGATGAAGTTACTCTGTTGCAATCTCTTGCAGGCTCAACATTTGATAGCAGCCAGCTTGTTTTAACAGCTTGCATGGGGTATCAGTTAGTGAATTAGATAGATCTGGGGACGATTTGTTCTTCTACCATAAATTCCTCAGAAGAACAAAAGCAAGAACTAGAGTTTGATATCCCATACGGTGATGTAAAAGAACTGCTAATTGCATGTGCAAAAGCTGTTGCTGATTCTGACAATGACTCAATCAAGATATGTAAATTGGTTGTAGAAATATGACAAGTAGTGTCAATATCTGGTGACCCAATGCAAAGGTTGGGTGCTTATATGGTAGAAGGCCTTGTAGCAAGGTTGGCTTCCTCTGGAGCGATAATTTATAAAACTTTGAGGTGCAAAGAGCCTTCAAGTCTAGAACTTCTTTCATATATGCGAGTTCTGTTTGAAGTTTGTCCTTATTTTAAAATTTGGCTATATGGTTGCAAATGGTGCCATTGCAGAAGCATTCAAAGATGAAGATAGAGTGCACATAATTGATTTTCAGATTGCTCAAGGTAGCCAGTGGGTTACACTAATTCAAGCTCTTGCAGCGAGACCACGTGGTCCACCTCATGTTTCCATCACTGGCATTGATGATCCTGTGTCAAATTATGCTCGAGGTGGAGGGTTAGAGTTAGTTGGCAAAAGGTTATCAAAGCTTGCTGAAAATTGCAAATGTTCCTTTTGAGTTTCACCCTATGCCTGCGATGGGACCCGATGTTCAGGTTAATATTTTGAAGTATCAAGTTGGGGATGCACTGGCAGTGAACTTTTCCTTTCAGCTCCATCATATGCCCGATGAGAGTGTAAATACAAGCAACCATCGAGATCGGATAAAACGAATGGGAAAAGGATTAGCCCCAAAAGTGTTGACATTAGTGGAGAAAGAATCTAGCACCAATACTGCACCATTTTTCTCTAGGTTTATGGAAACTTTAAGTTATTACACTGCGATCTTTGAATCTCTGGATGTGACTCTTACAAGAGAAAGCAAGGAACGAATCAATGTTGAGCAGCACTATTTGGCACGTGATATTGTGAATATCATTGCTTGTGAAGGAGATGAAAGAGTTGAAAGGCATGAACTAATGGGTAAGTGGAAGTCCGGATTCACTATGGCTGGTTTTAAACCTTACCCCTTAAGCTCAATTGTTAACCCTACCATCAAGTCTCTCTTGGAGGGATATTGTGGGAACTGCTGTTCAGTTGTTTTGGAATGACACTTGTTACAATAACATTTGCTATGCCTGGTTTCCTTTCTCCTTCCAACTGTGGTGGGTTGATGACAACTATGGTTCTATTATGGGTGTTCATGGGTTTGTCCGCTGGCTTCTCCTCTGCCCAGCTATATAAAGATGTTCAAGGGCACAGAATGGAAGGAAAACACACTAAAGACTGCTTTCACGTTTCCTGGAATTGTTTTCTGCATTTTCTTTGTATTGAATGCATTGGTCTGGGGTGAGAAATCTTCTGGTGCTGTACCTTTTGGGACTGTGTTTGCTTTGGTCTATGTTTTTGGTTTGGAATTTCCGTGCCTTTGGTTTTATTGGCAGCTACTTTGGTTACAAGGAACCTGCAAATTGAGGATCCAGTGAAGACCAATATAATCCCCAGGCAGATTCCAGAGAAAGCTTGGTATATGCGACCCATTTCCTCAATACTAATTGGAGGCATTTTGCCTTTTGGAGCTGTATTCATTGAACTATTCTTCGTATTAACTTCAGTATAGCTGCATCAGTTCTACTATATATATGGGTTCCTGTTCATTGTCTTTGTGATCCTCATTGTTACATGTGCAGAGATTACCATTGTCCTGTGCTACTTCCACTTATAATTGGTGGTGGAGATTTTATTTGACTGGAGGTTGCTCAGCATTTTACTTGTTTCTCTATACCACATTCTATTTCTTCACCAAGCTGGAGATAACAGAGCTGTTTCTGGGATTTTATATTTTGGCTATATGACCATCATGTCATGCTCAATTTTTGTGTTGACAAGTACAATAGGTTTCTATGCATGCCTTTGGTTTGCGCGGGCAATATACTCATCAGTGAAGATTGACTTATGCTCTTCATGCTCTGGTGCTTGTTCCTTTTATGTTGTTTTAGAGATTTTGGGTAACATTGCAGGAGACACCAATACATGCTGCTGAAGCTGCTTTCATTCAGTTTTCGGGAGGATTTCCTAATTCATCAAAGCATTCATAAGCATGTTTATGTTAAGGTTTTGCTTGGCTTTTTCATATTGATAAAACCTTTTACATCAGTCAGTTCATGATAAATGTTGGGTAACCGTGATTCATTGCCAATAAGTATTGCCAAATCAGGTGGCCTTTTTCAAATCATCACTTCCATTTATCGGGTCATGTAAAGTTGCCAAAACAGAAGACCTCCCAAGACAGCTTGGTACATGCAAAGGGCACTCAGAAGACAGCAAGAGCATCCCTGTCACATACAGTGATTCAGTTAAAAGAAACTGTTCTTCAGCTTACAATTTTTCAGTCACTAGTATCAAAAGAAAGGAGCACTTCAATTTTTACATCAGCAACCCTTTTTCAAAACAGAATAGGACAAAACTCCAGTTTTTGTGACATGTTTTGAAGCCATACTCAGGCAATACTCAGGCAGAGAAACATGTAGAAATAAGCACGCAGAAGAAAGCAAGCAGTGCTATATGTGCGCAACGATTCAGTTCATGAGAGCGCTATGTCTGGGCCTCAAGGAACCAAGTCATTTCAACGGCCAACCAAGAAGTGTTGCAGTCTACAGCGACGATAGAAGATCAAGGCAGTTTGACCTGCTGTTCTTGGATTTTCACAAGAAAAGGCCATCCCCAAATGGAGCCATTGTTAGCCTCCTATTGCAATAGGGGTTCATATTTCATCATTGACGGTTTTCATGCCAAATATGTCATCTTTTTATTACTGCAAAGGTTCCATATTTCCAGAGAGTTTCAGTTGGATAAGTTATTCAAATTTTGAAGAGTTGTTCAGTTCAAGGGAAGGCCAAACAGTTTAAACCTGGCTTCCCTGGGTTTCAATTGCTTTCTTTAGAATATAGATATGAATATCTGGCCAAACAAGCTTAAAACTTGGCGGATTGGTAAATAGGTAGAGAAACCAGGGCGCTCATCAGCTTAATCTGAGCCCCGAAAGAGACAAGGATTGATTTAGATAGGAGGATAGCTGAAAGAAAGGTTGAAAGGCTGGGTATGCTAGTTCAAGTACACCCAAACCAAAAGAAGAAAAAATCCTAAGTAAGTAGGTCGGGTAGGTAGCGTTGTGGTGGCAGAATCATGGCCTGGGATCCGTTTCATTTCATGTTCTCAAGCGTCATATCCATTCGCATCTCAAGCATAAGGTAGTTTCCATTTGGAGGAGCTCAAGCGAGGCATGTCTGAATTTCCCTTCTTTCCTCAAAACACTCGCTAACTTCCCCTAATCCGCTTAAAAAGTCCTATTTCCCCTTTAAAAGCCTAAGATTCCTATCCTTAGCTCTTCCTGATCAAATTGCATATGAACTTCTAACTTATTATCTAAATCCCAGTTATTTTTCCCTCCCCATACTAAAAACATATACGAGATCCCCCTAAATACATATCCCCTCCATTGGTTGAAATATAACCATGACTAGCTCAAGCGTTCTCTGATACTACTACAAGGGACTATCAAACCTTTAGTTTTGTTTTAGATGGTTGTGTAAGAGATGATTCTAAAAAACAAAGCAATATTACACCCTGTGTTGATAAAAGACTACAACAATCTTCTATGTGTTCATGACAGAGTGCATCACAAAGATCTACAACCTGCACTCCTGAGAACCCAAAGACAATGTTATGAGAGAGGGCAGAATGTTCTGGAGGTTGCAGTCAGCTTCTAGTAGATTTTGGTCATTTTACATTGCGTACAGTGAATGAAGAGACACTGCTACCTTTTCTTGGATGGAAGCTTTGAATGGACAGAGGTTAAACATGTTTATTTGGATTCTGAATGTATAATAACTAAGTCAGAGGTACCTCCTACATCAAAGAATCAGTCAAAACTGTTCCTTGTCCTTGAAAAATGTGGCATGTTAGCTGTTATTGACCAGATTAAACTTCCACATCCAAAATACCCTGCTACACGAATTGTAATTCAAGTGCCAAACCTTGGCTTCCACTTTTTGCCCTCAAAATATAGTAGGATCATGAATCTCCTTGCAATATTTAATAAGATAGATGTAATAAAAGATGGAGGTTTTTTCTTTTATTACAGCTATGCACAAAGGTTTTGAAGATTACAATTGCTATACAAATTAGCATAAGATCTCTCTTAATTTTGACATGGAGCTTGAAGGGAGTAATTTGGAAAAAAACATTTATGAGACTGAGGATGGTTCTTGCTTTATGCAGTGGAGAGGTTTACTGATCAACTGCCATACACTAGAGATCCAAGCAGATTATACCAGGTACTGTGGCACTCATATCAGTTCAGCAGTCACTGTTTCAAGGCAGAAAAACCCAGGCTATCATTTGATGGTGAAACTGTGTCAGTTCATGCGGCCAAAGTGTCATCCCATATTCTATGATTCCAATATCAACTCACCAACAACTGTACGGTTGAATGCCTACCAAGCATTTTTTCTTTATGCAATGAAATTCCATGTGTATATGTGCTCAATGCCATCTATTGGTGCTTATAGTCCAAGATATGTTTTTTAGGCAATTATGAATACAACAAGGCATTATGTACAAGGATAAAGTTAGAGGAATGGAGTGGCTAATTTCACAATCAGAAATTGATGGATCACCTTCATTGAAGTCTGATGTTTCCCTGAACACTCCTATTATTATTGTGCCACAGAATTCTATAACCAAAAATTTCATACAGCTGGACCTGAGTCATCTTGAAATGACCAACAATTTGGAGTAGCATGGTTGTAAGGAATCTGGTCCAGCTGCTGTACATTTTGACGTCCTTCATGCTGAGGTAATGGGCATAAATATGATGGTTGGGATCGATGGGCGACATAGGCAGAACATGGAGCAAGTGGGTGAGGCTCCTCAGTCTCATTCTTGTATTCATGATCATATTCTGGAACAGCGCCGACGGTTTGGACGCAAGGAGTATTCTGTAACTCCTCAGACATATGGGGATGAATTTGGTTTTATAAAAAATCATAGGAAAGGCAGGGAACTATTGGCTGTTGCCAACAAAAACTCACAACTGAACAAAAAAGCAGCCAATAAGGATATTCTTGAATTACGATGCAGTAGGACACTCATTGGACAGAGATTGTCGAAACATTGGTGACATTGTGAAGTTAGGGGAGTCGCCAATAAGCTCAATTCCCGGGGTTCCTGTCTGCGATCCACATGTAGAGCCTCCAGTTTATGGTGATTGCTGGTACAACTCCACTTCAGAGGATATATCAAGAGAATAAAAGAAAATGCGACTCCATTATATACTCCTCCTACTGCTCTGGATAGGTACTGTTGGTTGCAAAGCTGAAGGCATTGGGCGACTTTCAGATCCATTTCGGAAATTCTTCATTGCAAATTTAATTGGTAAAGCAATAATTAAAACACATATACAGGTAAATTGTATCATCATGGTTTGTAACAACCAACTGCTGGAGTCAGGTGAAAAATAATTATATTAATGTAAAGCGAGCGATCTATAAAAATCGGCATCCATATCCAGCGCTCAATTTTACATTGAAAATTCTTGCTTGGGCAATTTGGGAAAATCGTATAAACATCAGCTACGACACATGAAGGAGCTTGATCGCTATTGGGATTTGATGGATAGGCCTTGGTGTAGGAGCTCTAATCACAAAGAACAACAGAGCTTAGTGCATCTCAGTGTCCTGAGAAAAGCTGGAGGCGATAAAGTTCTTCAGCGCTGGAAAATCAAGAAGCCTATGCTGATATAAGAACGACCTGAAAGAATTAATCAAGAGAAATTAAAAATCCAGAGAATACAACAGTCCCTTTCTCCTTTTGTCTGAGATAAATCAAGAAACGCCGGGTATAACATTCCCGGAAAATTATTTACTGTGAGATCTCCAGCTAACAACGCCTGCTCTGTTTTTTTAAATATGTGAAGGTGCTTGCTATGTCACAGCCAGATAAAGAAATCTCATACACCTGGAGGTTGTATTAATGCTTTCAAATGAGATAAGACAGGGGTGATTGAACAGTTTGAAGTGTTTTAGAGGGAAGTGAATGCCCGATACGACAGCGAAGCAACATCAGCAAAACGACAAAGAGTATCTGTTATGAATATCAGCAGGGGACTTTAAGCACGAAGCTAGATGGCAGCAAAGGGATAGCACAAAGATAAATAGAGCAGCTCAGAGCCATCAAAGCTCACCAGCGCATATTAAAATATCTCGAAGCCACTTAAAGGCAGCAGAACCGCCTGAAAGATACGGACAAGAGGATTCAAAGCGCAGCCCTCAGTTACATGACTTGAGTTGCCAACTGCCTCAGCGCAGCTCTTTTTCAGATATTTATGTATTAATTTCCAGCCCAACGATGAGTTAAAGACAGTTATTACATAGATATTTTTTTCGGATATGATCTAGAGATATTTGTTTGATATTTTCCCTATGACACCTGTTCAAGGGAAGGCTGTAAATCTTTCACTATATAAACCACCCCATAGTCAGTCTTAAGGAGCGGGAAAACAAGAAAGAATAGGTCGATAGACTCTGATAGAGATTAGTTATGTACATATGGTATGATTTCATTAATCAAAGACTGCTGGAGTTTGGAAAATGAATTGTGTGCTGTGTTTAAATGTTTGAAGGGGGCATTACGGAATTCTAGAGCTGCAACATGACTCAATAAGTGCCTCTCATCTCTGTTTTCTTTAATGGTTTATACTCATAATATGCTCATATCATCATCTAAATAGCAGATAGAAAGATTAGTCTAGAATTTGCCGAGCCACACTCTATGCTCAAGGTCTGCATTTCTTTATGTTTTCATCTGAACTGGTAATGAACGTGAATTTCCTTTGCTCTTACCTCAGCGAACTCGCCCATGTTTTGGCACTTATGTAAGAAATTTTTATCAACTCCTAGACAGAGCTATTTTACCCTCATGCTGATATGCTAAATAAAGAGTTTTTGTTGCTTATCATTTCTTTAAACTTTCAATCCGGCTGGTTGATTTGATACACTCCATACCTGCTCTGTATTATTGAAAGTTTTTTGGCTGAAAGATCAAAGATTACTCAAAAGATTGGATAATGGACTGTCTACTATGCCTTTTTTTTAATGCCTGGAGGGTGATCACTGAATTCTTATGTTGTCATATGGGCTAATAAAAGTGTCTCTTGCCTTTGTAATATCAGTTCACATATGTTAGTATCATTATCACTATTTTCGATTGCAGAAAGGAGGACTAATCTACAATGGGCCTTACAACATTTTACACTAAATTTTTGCAATGATTATCAATATTTTCGATTGCAGAAGGGAGGACTAATCTACAATTGGCCTTACAACATTTTACACTAAATTTTTGCAATGTTCTATATGTTTTTCTTCTAACTAAAAGCTTTTAATATGCATACCTCATGGCTCATATTAGTTCTTTATCACCCATGTATGATTATTATTTAGGAAATCTTAACTGTTCCTAGATAGAATCCATTCACTTTACCTCGGTCAGCCGGATCAAAGATATCTTAGTTGCCTTACATCTCTAACCTCCACTTCATCCTTTTTTAGCCTGAATAATTGTTTCATGAGCAGCTATCTGCTCCATATCCCCCTCGTGACCAAGAAAAACACACCAGCAGTCCCGCTCCTGTAACTCCATGCCCAATGGTTTGAAATTCATTGCACGATGCATTACCTCTCTACTTGAAGCCGTTCTCTTTCCCACCGAAAAAACAAAACCCCTTGTACTCAATAACTTGCCTAAGATCACCCTAAACAAAGCTAAATTACGAAGAGAGAGCCCTCTCTGATTGCAGGTAGGCTAGGACCCGCACTCGAAAGATTGGTCTGGTGTTACCTCGGTCGTATCCCTTAAGGAGCCAAGGGACAACTTGAGCATGACCAAAAACTCTTAGTGGGACAAATAGACGCAGTACTGTAGATACCATTCTTGTCTTTCTTGATTTTGCCCTCATTATTTGACCAGGACCAGGTGCAGTCTGCTAGGTCCTCATTCTCTTATGCAAACTTCTCGATGAACTGCCTGTTGTAGATGAATTGTGGCTCTGGTAGGTGGTACATAAGCCGCGGGTTTTCCGATGTAAAATATCCCATAACCTCTTGGCTTCTTGTCTTGAATTCTCTTTCTGAGATGTCTATATAAGGGATTATCTTCAGGTGCACAGCTATGCGATGCAAAATGAGCATGCTATCTCAAACATAGAAGCGTCGGAGGAATCACGTCCATCAACTGTAACCTTCATTTCCAAAATCCTTGGTTGCTCTTCCTCTAGTATATTATACATGGCCTCCCATGCAAAGGTTCCTCCCTCTCTGTTGCATATAGTATCCGTAAGCAGAGGAGTCATTTCTAACTTCTCAGAGACGACTGTCTTGCCTTTCTTTACCATTTCTCCCAACGATTTGCTCTGTGGGGTTTCCCTGAAAGTGAAGAACAACAGCTATCAGATACACAAAGATGACAATAAACGTGAAATGAAATAATGTGGATAACATTTAAAGGTGATAAAAGGAGTTTTATTCGAACGCACGTCAGAAGATATCATATCACGTTAAATGGCTTTTCACACATAAATGCAGTTAACTCTTACTAAATGCCCACTAATGCTTCATTATCCCTTAGCTTTAATGCTCATAAATGTCTTCATCGTAAATTGGGAAGAAAGCTTCTAGGGTGGCGAGCCTTTGAACTGCGATAACAACGATTTTGCAATTTGCAAAGCAATATCGCAGATCGCAATACCACATTATACCTTTTCACTTTTCTTACCTTCTCTTGTGTTTCTGCGAGATGCGAGATGCGAGCCACTCGTTTATTGTCTCAAAACATAGCTACTTGTCAGGTTTTTCTATTTAAAGACCTTTTTTAATGAGTGGCAGACCTAAACATTTGTTCGTTATGTATTTAAGGAGTGGGTCCAGGTCTTGATCATGTTTCGCAATATCGACTGATGGTAAGTTTGTGGTGTTCTTTTGAATGCTCGAAATGCGATGTGATAAAGGTTATGATGCCATCGCAATTTCACATCTCACTTGTTTTGAGATAACCTTTTAAGGCGGGCTCTTCATAAATAGTGATATGCGATGCGAGACTTGGCTTTTGAAGAGAAAATATTAAGGACCTAGTTTATGTAAAAAATAAGATAGTTCGAGGTATAAAGCCTAGAGTCCTCTTTTAAACGTTTTTTGTTGGATTTGATGGGTTAGCAATGTCCTTTGATGATGCTTAATCATGTGGTATGTGGGAAGGCAAGCATTTAGTAGTTATTTTTTTTTTTTAAGGGGGTTTGTTTGATATCTTGCTTTATTCCAAAAATAAAAGAAATGACGAAATGGTAAGTTTATTTTTTGGGTGGATTTTTAAAGGGTCCCCATTTATTAATGTAATATTAACTAGTAATATTAATAAATGGGGGGTTGTTGAATAGCACAATAGGTGGCAAGGTAGTAGTAGTTGTCATGATCATTTTCGTTGGCTTCGAATCTGAAAATTATTTAGCTTCAAGAAGTTGAAAATCTTATTGGATAATCGAATGTTTTTATGAATTATATTTTTTAATGCTAAACGGTTACATCTAAACAGTTCATGTTGGAACAACCAAGGGATCATAGGAGACAAACCAAAATGAGCCCTTGATTTTTTCCATTTTTTAATTATTATAATTATTTTGCTCTTATCTCCTTGTTTCTCAATTTTTTTGGGGGCCTTAATATGACCTTTTAAGTGCATTCATATTTCCGCATATAGTAAGCTAGATGATGCGTTTCAACCAAATGATCATGGTGATTGGAGCCGGATGATGCGTTTCATCATGCATTTTAAGTTACAGAATAGCGATCGAAGAGATGAATGCAGATACATTCAGTTTTCCACGATGAGCGCGTGAATTTGAAGCGTGTTTGCCAATTGATTTATTCAGGGCTGAATCGAATGTTGGTCAGTCAACATATCTTCTGAAGGAGTCCCTTTTAAGTAACCAAGAGTATTTGAGAGGCGGTGTCTTCCGAGAACATGGAAAACACTTAGAAGTGCCAAGGCATAAAGAGCAGGGATGCCTATGATGTTGTTGCAGAAAAATCATTGCAAGGGAAAGTGAAATAAGCTGCTACCAATACTAAAATGGTAAAAATGTTAAAAATGACAAGGAAATCTCAGATTTTGTGGAAACAAATCATTTGGGTCAAGTCAAAATTGCTTCAAGAGACAAAATAGGAAAGTGAATTTGGGTAAATGCAAAGTAATATGAGGGCATTTTAAGGCATAGTCTTGTTCGCCTTAAATGGGGACAAATGAGAAGAAAATTGATCTAGAGAAAGAAAATAAATAAGAGAAACAAAAATAAAGAAGAATCAATCATTTACAGTCCCACATCTACACCTCTTACTTGGTCATCAGATCTATATGTCCAAGAACTGTTGAAGGCCTAGACAAGGCTGGAGATTTTGGAAGCCAAAGAACATAAAAGGGACCGCAAAATTTTAGAGATCACAGTTGCAAACCAATGTCTAATGGAAGGTAATAGAATTTTAAAAGAACATGTAACAATGTTACAAGAGGCTCTAAATATAGTAAAATAAGAATGGAGAAGCATGAAGATAGTGTGGTAGAGCATGAAAGAATTAATAAAAGCAAACAGGGATGTGATAGTTTCTAAACAAACTCAGGTAGATACACAAGTATCTCAGCAAACAAACATTTCCAAAGAGAAGGCAAAAAGGAACAGTGGGAAAGATAGTCCAAAAGAAATCAAAGCTAGAGATGAAGACATTAATGGTTACATAATGACAGATGAAGAAGAAGATGCATGTGCTCATAGGGCATAGGAAATAGAACACAAAGAAAAACAGGACAATAACACAAACCTTATTATCAGGGGAATAAGAGATTATGGTAAGAATGAAAGTACTCTCACTTTGACAAGAGACTTTCTGAAAGAGAAACTACATTGTAAAGGGAAAATGTGCTAAACAAGGAGGGTTTGTTGGGTTGTGTTATATTATTTCCATGACTAGCCTACGTAGTCAACCGAGGGGTTAGAGGGGCGGCGAAGCCCCCACATTCATTGCGCCGATTGCGCATCAGGGGGGTCACAGGGGGTTTTAGGGGGGTGAGTAGCCCCCCCTCTATAGGGTCCAGGGTAGCGCTTCGGGGAAAAAAAATTTGGACCCTATATTAGGTTGGGCAGACCTACCTATGGTTTTGTGCATGGTTTTTGGACATGGTTTTGGATGCAATGGTTTTTGGTCCATGGCTTTGGACATGATGGTTTTTGGTCCATGGTATTAGATGCTTTGACATGTATAAATATGTATTGTAATATTGAAAGGAACATAATGAAAAATCAAGTTGGCAGTCCTGATTTTGGGATCTTGGGGAAAATATTTGTGTTTATGTGTTTTATGTGTTATGCTCTCGCATTGTTTATTTTTTGTTCTTAGAATTCATATGCAGGTAATTTTTGTATGGGGTTAAAACCTACATTTGGTATCAGAGTTGTTGTGGCTTCAAAAGGATGCCTTTGTTGCTGAGGGGTTACACTCGGGCCTGTGGTAGACCCTGTTCAGTGGGAGATCTGCGAGATTGATTATGGTGGT
>APFE031417044.1:0-10736 GCA_000404065.3 Pinus taeda | reverse complement strand
TATCACTTTGTGAGGGATATGATAGAAGAAAAAAAGGTGTTGCTGGTAAAGGTGGACACTTTGAAGAATATTGTAGATACATTGCTAAAATTTGTGAGCTCTGAGAATTTCTCTTGGTGTAGAGAAACAATGGGCATTGCAGAGCTAGATAAATGACTAAGCTCTCTTGTGGCCCCCTGTGGAAAGAAAACAACAAGTGGGAGAATTTTGGGTTGTGTTATATTCTTTCCACGACTAGCCTACGTAGTCAACCCAGGGGTTAAAGGGGGGTGAAGCTCCCCCTTCATTTTCGCCGATTGTGCAGCGGGGGGGTCATAGTGAATTTGAGGGGGGTGGGTAGCCTCCCTCTATAGGGTTCGGGGCAGCGTCCTGGAGAAATTTTTTTTGGACCCTATATTAGGTTGGCAGACCTACCTATGGTTTTGTGCATGGTTTTCACACATGGTTTTGGACACGATGGTTTTTGGTCCATGGTTTTGGACGTGATGGTTTTCGGTCCATGGTATTGGATGCTTCAGCATATATAAATATGTATTGTAACATTGAAAGGAACATAATGAAAAATCAATCTAGTAGTCTCGGTTTTGGGATCCAGGGGAAAATATCTGTGTGTATGTGTTTTATATGTTATGCTCTTGCATTGTTTATTTTCTGTTCTTAAAATTCGTATGTAGGTAACTTATGTACGGGGTTAAAACCTACGGGGTTGGGAGGATATGTGAAGAGAGACCTTGACCCATAAAAGCGTACAAGACAAACACCAACTTTTGGGCAAAAAGAAACTCTTAAAAGGCTCACACTTCTTCCTCGATGAAGATTTAACCAAAAAACAACAAGAAGAGAGAAGGGATGAAGTGGAGAAAATTAGGAAAGCAAGAAATGAAGGGAAAAGGGCATGGTTGTACAATGGTAAAGTTGTTATTGCAATGTTTGGGCCTCCGGGAAAAATAGGACAACAAGCTTGCAGTAAAGAAAAAACGGAGAATTCAATAATAGGGACGAAAACAACAAGAGCAGCATGGACGAAAAGGGGTGAAGACTCAAATTTGAGTCTTATGTGCCAAACTGCGTAGCATTCAAATCCTATCCAGGTCTACCTAAGTTTAGTTTATTGGAATTGTAGAGGTTATCGTTGGAGGAGGGGACCTGGGTTAGGGCCTATTGCAGAAGGTGGAGACATAATTTTCCTCGTGGAAACTCATGAGCATGATGGTTGCAAAACTCTTGTGTTTGAAGGTTATTTGAAATTGGTAGTTTGGAACAAGGTACCAGAGAATGGAAAAGGGTATGGGGAACTAGTTTTAGTGAAAGAAAAATAAGGTCGTCACATTCAGTTAATTAAAGAAGATGCGAATAAAAAATATTTATGGTTGGAAATATCAAAGAATGAGAATCACATAAGAATTGCAGCATGCTATTTTTCCCCTCAAGTCTCAAAAACATACAAAAATAAGGGGCTTGACAACAAGGATCCATATGTAGCTTTAAAAAAAGATATTGTCGTGTACTCTTAGCAGGGAGAAGTGATTTTAGTGGCATATTTCAATGTTAGAACAACAAATAATCAAGCTAGCATTCTTTGTTGCAAAGAAGATAACAATCCTATGTGGCTCACTGAAGAGGAGAATCCCCAATGGTTGAGGTGTTTAGAAGATGACAAAGTTAGCAATCATTTTGGAGAGGACTTTCTTACACTTTGTGGGGCTTTCAACTTAATTATTTGCAATGGTATAGATAGATGGAAAAGTTCTAGGAACTTCACTTGCAACACATACAATGGAGCAAGTGTCATTGACTATGTGATGTGTTCACAAAGCTTGATAGAAAAGATAGACGAAGTTAGTATTGGAGAGCATATTTGGGACTTAAAATTAGACCATAACCCAATTTATATAAGGTTATCATGGTTAGAAGAAAGACAGCATATGAGGAAAACCCAATGCTCTCGAAAATCACTATGAAGGGGAAAAATTCTTCTAACACAAGAAAATTGTACTATCTTCAAGACGATGCTAGAGAGATTAATTCGGAAGGAGAAAACTGGTTTCAAAAGCTTCAATAGTCATGAGATAGCAAATATAATTCAAAGTGCACTTGAGAAGTGCAAAAAATATGAAATCAGAATCAAATTGTTTTCCTGTAAATGCTTGGTTTGATGAGGAATTCAAAATGGCAATGAGAACCTTAAAAAAGGCAGGAAAGGAGAATATGAATGTAAAGTTATATAAGAAGATACTAAAAAGGAAAAATGATGAGTTCATGCAAACAAGGAGAGAAGAGTTAATATATTTAAGCAAGAATAATTCAAAGATTTTCTACCGGGAACTGCAACCAAGAAAGAAGCAAATTAAAAATAATATTACAGCCAATTAATGATTTGAATATGCAAGGGAACTCTATGAGAAAGAATCTGAGGTGGAGGCCCCCCCAAGGATCAACACAAATTCAAAGCTCTTCATGTTACAAGAGGTGGAGAATGGAATTAAGAAGCTAAAAATAGGAAAGGAAAAGGACTTGATTGAACTTCAAACAGAGTATATAAAATGGAGAATGAATGCTCTTACACCACACATCATGGAAATATTCAACAACATCATTCAGCAAGGATTTCCAAGAAACTAGACAACTAGCCTAGCAATGCCCCTTTTTAAAAGTGGTGACATTAATAATCCATCCAACTATAAAACAATTATGATCAATCTTTTGTTTGCAAAGCTTTTCGACGGCATGGTAGAAGACAAAATTAGTAAGTGGGAAAAAGTAAAAGAAAAGAAGGCAAGATGAAAAGAGGGTTTTAGGCTGAAACAGTCTACAGTGGATGATGGTATCACATTGACACACATTGTTGAAAAGGTTTGGAGGAAAAAGAATAAGTATTTTGCTTCTTTGTTGACTTCAAAAAATAATTTGACACAGTCCCTAGGGATAAGTTGTGGTGTAGAATGGAAGAACTTGAAATTTCTATGCATCATCGAGCTGCTGTCCATAGAATTTATGAAGAAGTGAAAGTCAAAATTAGAACCTCAACAGGTATTTCAGAAAGCTTTAGAAGTGACATTGGAGTCAAGCAAGGTTTCCCTCTATCCCCCACTCTTTTTGGTCTATATATTGATAAATTGGAAGAGTGGCTAAATCTGCAAGGTGGAGATGGTGTTCGGCTAGGGGAGTTTGTGATAAAGCTTCTTTTATATGATGATGATATTGTATTTATTTCTAAATCGACCCATGGATTGAAAATGCACTTAATTTCCCTTGAAATTTTTTGTAGAGCAGTGGGATGCAAGTCAATACTAGCAAGACCAAAATAATGATTTTCTCTAATAAAAGGAAGCAAATCCAACATACTTTCTTCTTTGAAGACAACATTCTTGAAGAAGTAAATGAGTACAATTACCTTGGGATTGATTTCAATAACAAACTCAATTGGGGGGGCTGCAGAAAGAAGAGAATTTTAGGAGGGTGGAAAGCATTATATGCTCTTCAAAACAGATGTAGAGAGGCAGAGCTATGGGATTGGAAAAAGATTAAAGTGCTTTTTGGACTCCTAGTTTGTCCAATGATGCTATATGGGTGTGAATTGTGGGCCAGCAACACTCCCATCTCAAAATGGAAACAAATTGAGAAAATCCAAAAATGCTTGATCATGAGCAAGTTCAAAATAAAAAGTTTAGTACCTTATGAGATAATGTTGAGTGAAACAGGAGCAACTCCCATAGAAGTAATTGCTATGATATGGCTCATAAGATATCTAAAAATAATTGAGCAAATGAGAGTAGGTAGATGGCCTAATGTTATCTTCAATGAAGGCATGAGTGAAAGAAAGAAAACATGGATGAAACAAAACTAGACATGGAAGAAAAAATGGAATATCTAACTCAATGTCTGTCCCACGAATAACAAGGAGCTAAACGATTTTGTTATGGAGAATTTTCGTAAAAAGGTATGGGGAAAAGATTTGGGTAGAAAGAAGAAATATTACATTGAGGAATTCAACCCTACGTGTGATCTACAACAAAAAGAGTTCATTGGAGCTAACATTTCGTTGAGAGCAAAGGTTCTTATTGCTCAATTAAGGACCAATTCACATCAATTTCAGTGTGAAACAGGACGGTGGAAAAGGCCTAAAGAAGCTTGGGAAGAACTGGTGTGTACATTTTGCACGTTTAGGGTTGTGGAATCGAAAAAGCATTTCATTTTGGAATCTGATGCATTCAAAGACATCAGAGAAATTTATGAGAACATGTTAGCATCAGTGTCTTGGCATCGTCTTTTTAGCGAGGGGATTGTTCAAAGGTTGGGCTAGCTCATAATCAATTTGAATCGGAAAAGGATTGAATTGCAAAAAGCAAAAAACAGGGAACTAATGGTCTCATAGACTATTTTTAGTCTCATAAACCTTAAAATATCATTTCATTATTTTAACCTGTAAATTTTAATTGATCACATAACAAGTTACATTGAATCCGTTATTTTACAAGTATTTATTTATTATTTAAATTAAAAACTTTATTGGCCTCATTTTATAATTTAATGATCATGACTTATATTTTATTAATAGTGAATTTGTTTAATTTATTTATATTTTAGTCCGCATGTGTATGAAATAAAGTTGATTGAAATGTAAATATGCTATTTTTTATAATTTTAAATATATATTTTTACAAAGAAATATATATCCTTAATCATCAAAAAAAAAAAAATTTAAATAATTTTTTATAACTTTATAAATATATTCTTAAAATTTCTGAAAAGCTATTGCTTCATAACCTCAGCACCAGTTTGGATGAGATTGCCAAGCCTACCTTTGCATCTTTGGAATCTCTCCTCACTAAAAGCCATTGGAAATGCAATTGGGAAATTTTATTACAGGGGCCCAGAAACAGAGGAATATGCCAGAACCACCTATGCACACATCTGTGTGGAAATGGACTTTAGCGCCAGATTCCCATCTGAAATAAACCTAATAAGTAAAGACTATGTGTGGAACCAGAAACTCGATTATGAAAGTGTCCTCTTCAGATGTCGATCCTGCTTTGAGACAGACCATCTAGCCAAAAATTTCCCAAAAGCCTCCCAAAATAATTCTGCTAGAAAAAACCACCACAGATCTACATGGTGGGAAGGAGCACAAAAAGAACACTACACTGTCATCAAAGAAGAATACTCTAGAGAAAACTTTGAATCACAAAAAAACGGGCAAAAAAGAAACAACTCTTAAGATAAGCAGGGAGAAAGCCCCACCCAACAACAAAAAAGTGAACTTGATAACCCCTCAAGCATCAACAGTGATGAGGACCAACAACAAAAAAGTGAACTTGATGACCCCTCAAGCATCAACAGTGATGAGGATTTGAATACCGCACAAAATAAATCTTCATTGAACAACAAATCAAATCTCCTAGACCAAACTTCTTCTTTGACTATCTTCAAAAGGATGAACACAATAGATCGCGAAGCTAAAACACCAATGTCCCAAGAACCAGAAGAGATGAAGGAGATGCAAGATAAAGGAAGTTGGAAGACCATAGTGAAAAAAAACAAAGCTACAGCACCAATCTCACCAAGAAAAACGAGAAGCCAGACAATTAAAAACTAAAAGAATTATAAGTCCGATAGACCAATTTGATCTTAGTGTACGTTAACCACCACCACCATCAGTTTATATTTTATTAAAAAAAAAACATTTTATAATCCCTACTCTATCATTTTTGTTTTCAACATAAAATCTTTTATGACATATATTCTTAACCATTTACTGAAAACAATATTTAAAAACAAAATAAATTATTAACTTTATAATTACACAAACCTCCCCAAAAAAAAAGGAAAGAAAGAAAAGATTAAGATTTCTTCACAATTATGAAGTGATAGGTTGAAGTGGTATGTATAGCTTTAGGAATAGCTCTTGAAATAGCTGAAGACTTGCCGACTTTCTTATAGTCATACGTCTCTCACTTCCTCAATCCGGTTTCCGGGAGCGTCTCACACCGTAAAACATAGCGTCAAAAAAGTGTAATAATAATAATAATAATTAGAAATTAAGTTTAAAAAAAATAAATTTGCATCGAATGTCCAAGAAAATATTTCAAAGCAGAAGAAAAACAGAAATTGTATTTATGATAAATTTTATTCCTTTAAAAGATTAATTTAATAAATAAATAAAATCATATTAAATATGAAATATGATTATATTGTTTTTTATATGATTTTATTTAAGAATTTTTTTTAGGGAAAAAATATATTGATAATTTAGGGTTGACGTATTTATTTGAGTGTTAAGTTTATTAAGGCATATATATTTTACCCCTCATACTTTTGAACCTGTGACTTTTTAGGAGGAAAAACATATTCTTAACCATTAGGCTCCCTCAAATTGTATAGATGTAATAGTAAGTTCTTTAACAATCACTAAGTCAAATATTTTAATATTAAAAATGGAACATTATAACAATCTAGAATTAATTAAAATAAACAAATTAAAATTTAATAAATTAATAATCTAATTTTTAAACTATACCCAGTATTAAACTGATTTTCTATTTTTAGTTGATCTAATATGAATTACTAATTATTTATATAATAAAATAATAACCTATTTATAACCCAAATTTTAATAAAGTGAGGAATAAATTAAACAACAATATCAAAATTAACTAATAGATAAATAAAAAGATATGATAAAATATATAATCCCGATGTAAAATCAAAAACTAAAACTCAATCAATCAGATACAATTCAAATAAAATAGGATATGCAGCCTTTTTAGATAATAGCATTTATTAGGATGTGGATTTGGTTTCACTTTATTAGAAAGAATTTAGGTTATGAAAATAGGTATTATTTTTATTATATAATGAAAAGAATTAAATTATCTTGCTTTCTATCCGTAGAAGTTCGAAATGCGTCGACCATAAGTGTCATTGTGATTTTTCTAGAAATATGTTTTCTTAAAAATGAATCAAAGATTCTCCAATATGATATGCTTTATTTTTTTATGTGTTTTTTTATGAAAAATTTATATTTAGAATATATCGATTATAATAAATATTATTTTATTTATTTATATTATTATTATCATAATGATGTTAGTAATAAATATTTTATTATTATTTATATCAATGATGATAAAGATGTTAGTTAATGTTTAATGAAATTAAATTTGATTTTAAATCTAAGATTTTTGTGATCCATAATGTAGATATAAGTCTTTTAGATTAATCACATTATTAGGATTTGGTCGATGTTTCGAACCAACTAATGTGGTATTTAGTTAAAAACTAGCTGTTAAGAATAATGTAATCTAAAATATATCATTTCAATATTTTAATAGCTATTTATTAATATTATCAATTTATATAATCATTATTGGTTAGAGGTTAGCTTATTCCCTTTAAATAAAAGTATAGCAATGTTGAATTATATAAAACTAGAGTTATAGGTTAAGAATTGGTGCTAGAAATATATTAATAATATATAAAATAAAAGGAGGTTATATCATGTTATATAAATATCAAGAAATTATTAGCGTATACATATTTTAGTTATATTAACAAACTTAATAATATTGCAAAAAATAAATGGAAGAGGAGGATTCAACATTTATATATATTTAGAAAGATGAATGGTTAAGAGGGGAAATAAAATCATTACTAAAATCTAAAGGGTTTCAAAAATGTTTAATTTAAAAAGGGGTTGCTAAAGAGATCGCTAAAAAATAATTACTATGATAAACAAATGAAATTAAAGAATAGTAATAAGGGTAATAGGGGCCTATAAAATGACGAAAACATAAGAATATATATATATATATATATATATATATATATTATATATATATATATAGGGCCTATAAAATGACGAAAACATAAGAATATATATATATATTTATATATATATATATATGAAAGAAATAAAAAACAGAAAGGAGAAGGAAGGGAGGTAGAATCATGGAGAGAGAGTTGGAATCCAACTCTTACTTAATTTACAACCATCATCCCTATTAAGATTTCTAGCATGACTCTCAATCTTAATCGCTTCCCTAAGTTTCTTTTGGTGGGAGTGATCAACCCTAGCAAGGACTTTGGATTCTTCAATGCAGACATGGTGTTTCGATTTCTTTGCATGTTCAGCTAGGGCTGATGTGCAAGAGCGATTGTGTTTAATGTATGTAGCATGCTCATGGATTCTTTGTTGAATAGACCTACCTGTTTCTCCAATATAGGGAATACCACAGGAATAGGGAACAATGTAGACCCCCTTCATGTCCTTAGGGTCAATAAGGTCTTTAACAAATCTAAGAGAATTTTTAATGGTACTGAGAGGCTTGAATGAAGAAGAGACATTAATATTCCTAAGGATATGGGCAATCCTATCCATGGTTCCTTGGATATACGAAAGATGAACCTTAGAGATAGGATCAACACGAACAGGTTTAGCTCTTGGCTCTTTATAGGCCTTATGAAAGGCCTTGAGGCTTTGAGATCTGTTATACACATTACTTTTAAAAACCTCAAGAAGATGAGATTTCTCATGTTCAAGGTGGCTATCATCATATATTCTTAGAGCACGGGTAGCAAGAGTGCTGAGAACACCGCATTTCTGATCCAGGAAATGATGATAACTAGCATGGAGATACTGTTTCATGTGAGTTTTCTTTCGAAAAACTAGGTGACAAACAAAACCATCATCCATCCTAGAAAGGAGAATGTATAGAAAGGGAAGGCATCCATTCACCTCAATTTCCATCATGAACTTGATGGAGTCTAATTGAGAATTAAGGTGGTTAAGAAACATATCAAGCTTCTCACGACCGTGAGGCCAGATGACACAAGTATCATCAACAAGCCTCTTCCTTTTTTTAGGGAGAAATTGAGCTGTGGCTAAGGCCTTGGTCTCAAAATATTCCATGAACAAGTTAGCAACGACAGGGGAAAGAGGGGAACCTATCGCAACACCAATTTTTCTCATGGAACTCACCTTGGAAACTGAATAAAGTCGAGGTAAGGTAGAGGCCAACTAACTTGGCAGTTTCTTTGTCATTGATGTGATTTATGATATGAATGGCCTCTTGGATGGGGATTTTGGTGTATAAGGATACAACGTCAAAACTAACCAAAAAATCTCCAAGTTCCAACCCTATATCTCTCCACTCTTCAACAACGGAGGTAGAGTCTTTAACAAGGAATCATTGGGACTAACAATAGGTTTAAGCTTTTGAGCTAATAATTTAGCACGAAGATAGGTATGTCCGCCTATTTTGCTAACAATAGGACTTAAGGGAGCCCCAAATTTATGAATCTTCTAAAGGCCATAGATTCTAGGGGTAAGGGGATTTCTCTTAATGAGCTTTCAGGAAAGAGGATTAAGAGACAGATTCGATTTAAAAGCGATTTCTACTTCCTTAGAGATAGAATTAATGAGATTATTATTAAGCTTGATGTAACTCCCATTATTAAAAAGATGGTCTACCATTTTGCAGACATAGTCAGACTTATCAAGAATGATAACGACTCCACCTTTTTCAGCTCTAAGGACGATAATGTCAGGCTGTCCCTTAGGGACTTAAGGGAAAGAAACTCTACCTTTCTTAAGTTTTTCTTAGGAGGCTTAACATTTCTAAGAACAACAATCTTTCCTAATAGTTTCCTTAACATTATCTGGAAGGTCCTTAATACCATACTCAATGTTACAAATAATGTCGTCAGTAGGAATCATCATAAGAATCTCTAATGATAGCCACCTAAACAGGAGAAATCTCATCTTCTTGAGGTTTTTAAAAATAATGGGTACAACATATCTCAAAGCCTCAAGGCCTTTCTGTTGGAAATAATACTGCTGCAATTCGTTTCTTTCTTCTTTAATGAGAAACTTCTTTTACAATATACTGGTGCAGTCCTTTACCAGTATGCAGGCTACAACCTGCAGAGGGCTACAACCCTCTCTCGTTTTCCAACTACTTCTGGCAGGGAGCTACAACCCCCTCAGCCTCTTGTACTAGCTGATCCATTTACTAGTACGTAGGTGCTGACCCTACAATCTTTAGGGACCACGTTTCATCAATTTTCAGACTGGATCCAAGAGTACAAAACAAACATTACTGCAGTACAATCATCAACTTAAGCTTGCATCATAAAACATTAAACAACCCAATACTGAATCACTGAAACCCTGTCATTAAGAACACAGAACCCAAACCAGAGACCAGAACTCTGCAACAACCACCAGAATCAGCAGCAGCCTGAGATATCAAACCTTATCATGAATACGCTACTACATTGTACCGAAACCTCGTGTATACGCACTTTCTCCAAAGGAAATCTGCGTACAGATCTAGAAATGATTACTTATGCCTCCGCTGTCAGATCCGACCCTTGCCAAACTTCCTGAACAGACAACCAGCAATACCAGATCCTCTCACTTCGTCAGACACCCAATGCTCACACTTTTCTCACCTCTTGGCCTAATGATCTTCTCCTTATATAGGTTTAGGCCTCTCTCAATACCATGGTCCAAAACCATAACAAACCAATACCATCAGCCTCGAAACTAGGGATCAACACGTCCGTCGAGACACCATGGTCCAAAACCATAGGCACAACTTCCAAGGACTAACTGCCACGGACCAAAGGTACTTTTCACATGTACGCGCTTTTACTGAATCAAAGCTGCGTGTATACGTGGATTCTCCTTGATAAACCTGCGTATATCTCTTTCTTGTCCTGCTGTACTGAGATCT
>APFE031417041.1:0-62198 GCA_000404065.3 Pinus taeda | reverse complement strand
TGTACCAAGAGATTGAAGATAGGCAGTAACTCTTACCTTCCAATAATTGAAGTTTGTCCCATAAAAAACCGGTGGCCTGATAGATGCTTCCTTCTCGTAGTCGCTCATGATGAAGGATCTTCCTTCAAGCGATCAAGCTTCTTCAGAAGGACCTGCTCTGATATCAATTGTTGAAAATAATACTGAGAGGGGGGTGAATCAGTATTATCAGAATAATTATTCTTTTTCAAAACAACTGATATACGCTACTTCAATTTAATAAACCTGCGTATGTACGCAATTATGCAGAAGGAAACCCGCGTATACAGAACATGCTTTTATTTTACTTAATCTTTCTGATGATGATTGTTAGTCAATGATGCAAAATCCAATAATAGTATCCAGAGACAGTAAAACAGAGCAGAAAGACAATCAGACACAAGAACACAAGATATAAGGTGGAAACCCAATGTGGGTGAAAACCACCTGCTTCAATTCGTCTCTATCTTCCTTTTAAATTAGAAAACTTCTTTTACAATGTACTGGTGCAGTCTTTTTACCAGTACGCAGGCTTCAACCTGCAGAGAGCTACAACTCTCTCTCGTTCTCTAGTTTCTCCTGGAAGGGAGCAACAACCCCCTTTAACTTTTTCACTAGCCAAGATACTAGTACGTAGGTGCCGGCCTACAGAAGGCTACAACCTTCTCTTTCTTCGAGGGACCACTTTTCATCAATTTTCAAACTGGATCCATGAACATCAAACAATCATCAACCATTCTCCTTTCACCAACTAGATCTGAAACAAGTAGATACTTCTCTGACAGCTGTAAACAGAACACTGTACCAGAAACCACACAGCAGAAACAGAACCCAAAACACAGCAGCAATAAGCAGAAACAGCTAGATCACCGCTTAATGCATATACGCATTTTCAACAGTCTGCAACATGCGTGCATACGCATCTGCGTATGGAACAACCTGCGTATACGCGCCTTTACTTCCCCCAAACTGCGTGTATACGCGCTTTCGCTTTACTGAACCTGCGTACAGATCTATAAAGGACAACACACTCTTCCAGATATTCAATCACTAATTAGCCCAGATTATATATCAGATAAGCGCCACATCAAGCAGATCAAAATCATACAGAGATACTATCATTTAGACTTTAAAGATTATGACCCATGAATAGACCATATCCTTCCTTTTGTGCTAAGGTTCCTCCTTCCTTCAGATCCAGATCTGCGTCACCATCCAATATACCAGCTCTAGCACTTTTCTCAGATCTTCAATAATAATCTAGATGGTGATTTGTCACAAGATCTCCTTCCTCTTTTATAGTCCTAGGCCTTCCCCAATACCATGGTTCAAAACCATAACATTTCAATACCATGACCCCAAAACAATGGATCGACACAATTGATGAGACGCCATGGTCCAAAACATAGGTTCAAGTTCCAAGATCTAACTGCCATGGACCAAAAGAATGATCACCAACATATACGCGCTTTTGTAAAGTATAACCCGCGTGTATACGCGCCTTCGTCTAGATGAACCTGCGTATATGTCTTTTTCTACTTTCTGAGTGCCTGAACTGAGATTTGTTACCAAAGAAGGTTGCCATCAAGGACAACACCTGTGCCTATGCCATAATGCCAACAAAAATAGGATGAGGAATCCACTCTACCGCTTTAGTAATTTACAAAGAGTGAGAATCAAAATTTGGAGGCTAAGAAGTTATAAAAGCCATGTGCTTTTCCAAAACTAAGGACACTCTCCAAAAAATCTCTCATAATAAACATGATCAAAGAAATATTTGAAGAAGAAAAAAATATTTGAAAGGGAGATCTCATAATTCATTATCTCACATGAACAAATCCATTGATATAAGGTGAACATAGAAGGTCAAAACACATTAAATTAATAAATGACCCTATCATTTTCATATAAGAAATCTAGATTAGTAATTTTTATTAAAAAATATTAAAAATAAAAATATTTATATAATAATGTTATTGGCCATTGGATAATCCATTGGTTTCTGTGTATTTTGCCACATGTTCTTAAATGCCTCTTGAGGATCCATTAATTCTATTGATGGATCCATTTACTAACACCTATGAGTTTTTGTGTAACTACAGTAGTGGTTCCAACTAGTGGTATTAGAGCTAAAGGTCTTGAGTTTGAAGCACTTCATGGCTCCCACTGGGGGAGATTGTTAGACAATAGATAATCCAATGTTCTTGACCTGTCCCTTGATGAGTTTCTTGACATGTGCTTAACCCCCTCTCAAGGATTCATTATCTTTGGAGATGAGTTGGTTTAGTAACAACTAAAGGTTTTTGTATAAGGACAATCTTGATTCCAATGAATATTTTGTTTTCCCCTAAAAAAACATGTAAAATGACTTATAGATATAAATAAAATATTATATTTTCTTGTTAAAGATTAAATATAAGTTCCTTAAGTATAGATATATATGATATATATATATATATATATAAATAAACTTAAGTAAAAACTAGTATAAAGTAGAATTTATGTCTTAATGACAAAGTTGAAAATAATTATTAAAGTTTTATTTATTGAAAATAACACATTTTAATAGAATGGTAAATGGGATAAAAATATAAAGAGAAACTCTAAGATAGAATAAGATATATAAGAGAATAGTGAATAACGTGGATCAACATTATATAAACTTACCATTTCAAAATTGCAATTTACAATTTAAAAAAAAAACTATATAACTAAACTCATTTCTTATTTTATAAATAATCATTAATTCTTCTTAATTTTCTTCTTTCTTTTATTTTTTAACTTCTCCCTATGTCATTTGAAAAGGATATACTAAATCTAGTTATAAATTAGGATGT
Organism: Pinus taeda; assembly: GCA_000404065.3. NCBI lineage: Eukaryota > Viridiplantae > Streptophyta > Pinopsida > Pinales > Pinaceae > Pinus > Pinus taeda. The sequence goes on along the minus strand of APFE031417041.1, from coordinate 59,343 downwards.
GGTATGTCATGATTCATAGAGGGAACTAATTCTGCATAAAGAGGCTTTAGGAACAAACACTTCCTTCTAAAAGAGATACTAAATCTAATTATATCATGATTCATAGAGGAAAATATTTCTACATAAAGAGGCTTTAGGAACAACTGCTTCCTTCTAGGAGCAAAAATGGGAATATTTGGCTTTGGTATTGGCCTTTTGAAGGAGAAATAGATTCATCTAATTACACTTATCATTGTTAACATTAAATATAATCTTTTTCACTTTTTAAATAATTCTAGCTTTTAAATTTTTGTTTTTGGCCCCTTTCCTTAAAAAAAATTAACCATAGCATAGAATCATTTATTTTGTAAATGGAAAGATATAACATTAAAATATTGTGCTCTCATAATATAAAAATTATACACCTTGAAAAATTCTCCATGTGAAACTATATTTGGAAAGCCCTCACTAAACTTTATCTCAATAGAAATACAAAAATCAAAATTTAAAAACTATACACTTATAAAATGCCTTGATTAAGCCAATAACTAAGAACACCCTTCACAAAATCTGATAGTATGGGGTTCCTTCACTCAACCCGTTCTGCCATTTCTGGTATTTGACGTGTTCCACCATCTCTGATACTCTGATATTATTGTATCCTGTATTAGCAATCAATATGAGACGTGTTGAAACACTTCAAAGACCAGAAGGGGAAATTTAGCTGTTCTTCCATTCACAGGAAAATAGAGATCAGAAGCGTTCTCAATTTATTCGGGGCCTCCACCGTTCCCCTTTCCAAGTGATAAAGTTATGATATTCTCCGCCATTTATTTAAAAAGAAGCTGCACAAAAGATTGCCGTCTCCCTGTTTGAAATCACGTCCATCCTTTAGTTGAAGCTGTACAAAAGATTCCAGTATCTGGGGATTTTGGAATCTTCCCCACCATCTAGTTCAAAGAAGCTGCATAAAATATTCCCGTATCTGGTCTTTGGATTCTTTACGAAAGATCCCCGTCTTTGGATTCTTTACAAAAGATTCCTTTCTTTGGATTTTTCAGGATAGGTGAAGCGGCGGACTTATGTGAATCACCCAAAATAAGGTTCTTATAGACTAAACTCCATCATTTGTTTTTTTCGCATAAGATTTTCTTGACATTTGAAACGTAAGCAAGGCGGTGACAATGTCACCGATGTTGCTGTTTCTTTCTCTTTTTGCGGACATTTCTATCATACAATTTTTCTTTAAAAAAATAAGTATAATTAAATATTTAATTAAAATAAATAATATATATATATATTACTTAATATAAATATATATTAATATATATATATGTATGGAGATGGATAATTTAATTTATATTAATTTTTATTTATTTAAATGATTTGAATATAATTTTTTTAAAGAGAAATTTGTACTTTGGAAAGATTCCGCTATTTATAAGTTAAAATAGATATATATTATTGATTTAATAATAATAATTTCAATTTAAGAAAATAAAATTTGATGTTTAAGTTTTATTTGTAGGATATATTACTTATTTTTTAATTTATGACTTATTATAAGAAACCACATGTTCTTAATCGTTCAAACATTTAATTGGTGTCTCACATTTAGGAGGAAGAGATGTAATTCATTTTATAATTAGTCCATTGGCTATAGATATGAACTTTAGATGGAAGGAGGTTTGTTGACATTTTATTTTTATTTTTATTGAGGGCCTAAATTGATTCTCAACTGAATATGCTTAGCATATGCTTACTCGTAATGCTTATAAATGGTTGTATTGTATTACAGAGTAGGTTGCATTGACTTTTAACAAAGTTAAAAAATTAGATGCATGCCAAATGGTTCCTTGCCCACCAATTTCCTAAGGATTTGAGATTATTCCAATTCTAATAAGTTCCTCATTATCATTATAACATTCATTTAGATATAAGCAATTTATACTTAGCAGAATGGTCCATTATTTTTAATAAATTTAAAACATTATATTTGTGCCACCTAGATCCCCACCCACCAATTTCCAAGTGATTTGAGATTATTCCAATTCTAATAAGTTCCTCCATGATAAGTTCTTCAATATTATTTATAACATTCATTTTTATATAAGCAAATATATAACAAAGTATTTTCCTATGTCTTCACTACCGTGCAAATAAATTCCATCCATTCTGGTATTATGGTCTCCCTCACGTGTTCGAAGATTAGATTGTGTACTCCAATCTTCTTCTCATGCTTGAAGAATGCGGGCTACAAGTTGTGAATGCTATGTCTTCTTTGATTAATAACAAAGAAGATTAGATTGTGTACTCCAATCTTCTTCTCATGCTTGAAGAATGCGGGCTACAAGTTGTGAATGCTATGTCTTCTTTGATTAATAACAAAGTTTTCGATACCATATATAACGTATTTTCCTATAATTGTGGAAACAACCCGTTAGATTGTGCACTCCAAACTTCTCCTCATGCTTGAAGAATTTGGGCTACAAGTTGTGAATGTTATGTCTGGTTCGATTAATGACAAATTTTTCCATACCATATATAAGGTATTTTCCTATAACCCTGGCAACAACTTACTTCTGTGTCTACTTTAGGAGTATCTGAACATACATATATTTGTACGTTGCCACATGTGTCTCATAGTGGAAAATTTAACGTGGACAAACTCTATGAGAAGTTTGGGAATTTGATATGGGATCACGACGCTGAATTACACGCCCTTGAATCTGAAGAGTAATATGTGTCACCGCACAAATGAGGGAATACAAAGTTTGCCCACCTTATGCCATGAAACTCCATGAGATCAATTACGTGTTCGCTATAAATTTAGTAATTGGGCGTTGTTTAGATGTTAATGATTTGGAGTGCTCTATGGAATATTGCATTACTTTTCAAATAAAATGTATAAAAGTAGCTCAACTATGAATTCGGGTTATCCTAGGTTTTTAGCGTAGAATAAGGTAAAGTAGCATGAATGAATTTATCCTCTAAAATTAATTAGCAATTATTCAATAACAAATTTTCAAATTGCAAGCTCATCTTATTAGATTTTTTTTTAAAGATCAGTATTAATCTATTTTAATCACAAATCTAAGAAGTGTTTACAGTGATATAATTTCTTCTTGTGTATTTTTCTTTTAAATACAAAATTTGAGAGAAAATTCTTGCATCTTGAAGAAAAATTTGACAAAAAAAATATATCCCAAATATAAAATAACAACATTACTTGGAATGCTTAAAAATGTTTTAACCTTGAAAATTTATTTCTTTCCCAAATATAAAATAACAACATTACTTGGAAGGCTTAAAAATGTATTAGTTATGAAAATTTATTTCTTTTCATTGTACATATTTGTTGGCATTGAAGTATTTTACTTAATATGGCATTGAAATATTTTACTTATGAAGTACATTATTTATATTAAAGTTCCACGATAAGTTCCTCCGTGTTTAATATATTATGAAATTTAGAAATTATGGTTGATGTTTTGAAATGTATTTTTAATTTTAAAATTTGAAATGCATTATATTGTAAATGGATTATAAGTAAACTAGATCAAGTAAAAATATAAAGTTGGGTTGGTTCTTTTTTTAATTTAAATATCATTTTTTGAAATATATCATACATTAAAAAGTTTCAAATTTATAGATTTAAAATTCCATCAATAATGTTTCACATGTTATATTTTTTAAAATTTAGTAATTCATATTATATTATAGTAAATGAATTTATGAATATAATTCCTATTTCGTTGCATTTTTTTATTATGAATTTTATTTTTTAAAAAATTTCATTATCTATTATTCATTTTTTAATTTAAACTATTTTTTTGAAATTTTTTTATTAAAAAGAATCTATAAAACATCATTTAAAACTATTCAAATTTTGAAATAATAGTTTATAAACAATTTAGTTCCTTCATTTCCTTATGGATTAAAATTCCATCAATAAATGTTTCATGTGTTATATTTTTTAAAAATTTAATATATTCAAATTAGATTTTTTTTTTAATTTTTATATTCATACTAGATTTATATTAAATGAATTTATGAATTACAAATATTTATTTGTTTCATTTTATTTTATGTGGATTTATTTTTGAAAAATTATATCTATTATTCATTTGTATTTTAAGAGTTTCCAACTTTGATTTTTTAATATTTTTTCCATTAAAATATACTACATAATAATATTTTATAAACCATTTAAATTTAAAATTATAATTTATAGCATTGCCTAAATGTTAGTATTCATGATGTATCTCAAATTTATAACAAAATAATTTGAAAGGGATTTGAGTATAATGTTTTTAGTGGTATGTGGTTGTGCAAAAATCAATCCAATGTTGTATTATAAAAAACATTGTTACAACATGACAATTTATGTAATGCTCATTGTCGCAATGTTACATTGCATTGGAATTTATTCAATGTCTCCACTCAAAATTAATAAACCCAAGAGATTGATATTGTAAATGCAAGAGTTTTAGAATTAATCTCTTGGGTTTATAATATCAATCCTTTGGGTTTATTAGTCTAAGGGTTCATATTCCTAGGGTATAATATTATTCATATGGTTTATAATATTATTCCTAGGGTTTAATATAAATCCCTTGGGTTTATAGTCATGATAATCCATGGTAAATGATTGTCCAATGTTACAATGTGCCAAATATTGTCTCAATATGAAAATAAACCATTGTCAACCATGGTTGAATGTAACATTGTGACAAATATTGTCTCAGTATGAAAATAAATGATGGCAAACTCTCGTCAACCATGTTTATTTTATGATTTATAATATTTATCTTGGGGTTTTAATACCTTGGGTTTATGATATTTATCCCTTGGGTTTAATATTAATCCCTTAAGTTTATAATTTGTTGGATTTATTAATCTAAAGCTTCATATTCCTACGGCATAATATTAGTCATAGGGTTTATAATATAAATCTTTAATTTTAATATAAATCCATTTGGTTTATAATCATGGTCAACAGTGGTCCAATGACACATTATGATACATATTTTCCCAATATGTAAATCAAGCAATGCCACATTGTGACAAGGATTGTCTCAATATGAAAATTAACCATGATCAACCATGTTCCAATGTCACATTGTGACAAAGGTTGTTTCAACCATGGTCAACCATGGTCTTATGACAAAGACTGTCTCTTGGTCAAATGTCACATTGTCACAACGATAGTCATCCATGGTCCAATGTTGCATTATTACAAAGATTGCCTCAATATGGAGATTAACCATGGCCAATAATGGTCAGTCCTTGTCCAACATCGCATTGTAACAAAAGTTGTCTCAATATGAAAATCAATCATGGTCAACCATATTCCAACGTCGCATTGTGACAAATATTTATCTTAGGGTTTATGTTCATTGAATTTATAATATTTATCCCTTAAGTTTAATATTATCCCCTTTAGTTAATAATCCATTGGGTTTATAATATATAATCTTAGGGTTTATATACCTTGTATTTATAATATTAATTCCTTGGGTTTAACATTACTCCCTTGGGTTTATATTATCAATTTGTTGGGTTTATAATCCCCTGGGCTTATTATTCTTTTGGGTTTATAATATCAATCCCTTTAGGGTTTATATACCTTGCATTTAAAATATTAATCCCTTGGGTTTATAATACCTTTGGGTTAAATCATGGTCAACCATTGTTACATTGTGACAAAGACTGTTTCTTTGTCCAATGTCACATTGTCACAACCATGGTCATCCATGGCCAACCATGGTCCAATGTCGCATTGTGACAAAGATTGTCTCAATATGGAGATCAACCATGGTTAATGATGGCTAGCCATTGTCGAATGTCACATTGTGACAAACATTGTCTCAATGTGAAAATCAATCATGGTCTACCATATTCGAATGTTGCATTGTGACAAATATTTATCTTAGGGTTTATAATATTTATCTTAGGGTTTATATTCCTCGACTTTATAATATTAATCCCTTGGGTTTGTAATTCATTGGGTTTATAGTATTTATTCTAAGGGTTTATATACCTTCAATTTATAATATTAATCCCTTGGGTTTATATTATCAACCCATTGGGTTTTTAATCCATGGGTTTTAAGTATTTATCCCTTGGATTTATAATATCAATCTCTCTAGGGTTTATATAGCTTGCGTTTATAATATTAATCCCTTGCGTTTAATATTATTCCCTTGGGTTTACAATACCTTTGGGTTTTAGAATTAATCCATTGGGTTTACTATTCACGTCGGTTTATAATATAAATCCCTTGGGTTTAAAATCATGGTCATCCATGGTCAACCATGGTCCAATGTCACAATGTGTCAAAGATTGTCTCGATAAGAAAATTAACCATGGTCAACCATGGTCCAATGTCGCATTATGACAAAAATTATCTCAGTATAAAAATCAATGATGGTAAATCATGGTCAACCATGTTTATCTTATGGTTTATAATATTTATCTTAGGGTTTTTATACATTGGGTTTATAATTTTACCCCTTGGGTTTAATATTATTCCCTTGCAATGAACCACTGTAGATACTAGAGATGGAGAGAGACAAGGTTTGACATTTACAACTATATCGAGAGTGAAATCAATAGATGGTTTGTGGGTTTCACTACCCTTTTCTTTTCAATGTTATGTAAAAATGCAAGGCAATGCGAGAAGGGATTGGTTGGAATGTCTGAATGGTCATGATCATTATCCTCCTAATTTGAATTGATGCAGCTTTTGTCATTGGTCTCGGTGTATTTTGGAAGAAGCAAGTGTCTAATATCTACGTTCTTGTTGAGTGTTTACTCGTGAATTTCGTATCAACCATTTAAATTGTTGTTTGATTTTTATTAAATATTTATTTCATAATTAATTCATTATTATTTGTTAAATGATTATTAATATAATTATTGTTATTATCTTTATTTATTTATTCTTATTATAATTATTTAATATAATAGTAATAATATCATATTCATTATTATTAATATGGTTCTTATATTTATATTAATTTTTATTGATAATAACATTATTAATTAATATTATTAATAAGTGAATCACATTTTTATATGTGGTTGTGTTAGTTGTATTTATACAATACATCAATATACACTTTTGAAGGAAAATATCTTTATAAGGTTGTCAAAAGATTTTATTTTTAAGGTACGCTTGGATTGCTGAGTATATAAAAGTTACCTTTCAATAATCAAATTTCTTTAATTTATTTTTTAAGGTACTCAATATTAACTTTTTCATTAAACTTATGCTTTGGTTAAACTTATATGTATTTATTTAAAGAAAGATATAAGTATGTAAATACTTTTTTTTTTTTTTTAGTTATTAGTAATTAAAGTTAATATTTTTTCATTTTAAACTTTTATCCACCAATATGTTTTAGTTTTATAATTAATTATTTTTATTTAATATCCAAAAATAGTTTCTTAAAATTGATTATTTAAAATAATATTAAAATTTAATTTTTCATAATTAATCATTACTATATATCAAAACCTAATTAAAAAAATCTATCATATTTTTATCATCAAAATAAATAGAATTATATGAATTATTATAATTAGTAATCCTATAGAAATTTATTATTACATTTGAACACATCTTTTTTATAATGTTTTTCTAAAAGTATTTTTAATATAATAAAGATCAATGCATTATTATGTGCTCAATCACATATTAAGTTGGTTGGTCTAGAGAAAAAACCCAAAATAACTAAAACATTCACTAATTCACCTTGTTTATTTATTTACTATTATAGATATCCCATATACATCCATATTAATTTTTAAGCCCATAAAAAATCAGAATGAATTATCATTGGATTTATTAAAAAAAAATCAAATATATAAATAACATTTTAGAGCAAATCAAACTATTCATTTACCTTTTTAAAAATTCTATCAACCAAATTTAATTTTATTAAACATGACTGTCTGTGTGAACTAGCAGAATTGACAACTATAATGGCCCTTAAACTACAAGTAACTAACAAAGTACAAACAATTTTAATGTTTTCTAAAAGCTTTATGAGACCACTAGGTTTAAAAAATAATAATATTACTTTTCTTATTTATAACCAATTTTTTTTTTTTAAATATCATAGTATTCTCAGCCATAATAATTTTTTTTGGTTTGCCAAAAAACTACATGTACTAAGCTGCATATTAGACTTGTTTTTAATTTTTTTTGTAACATTTAAATGTAATAAATCTCATAAATAAATAAAAATTTATTTAATGATTTGCCACTTTTATGAAATTCTAACCACCTTTCCGATAGATATGCCACTTCTTTGAGATAGATTTAGTGACTAAAAGTGGGCGGTGGCAGGGAGTACGATCCACACATTCTTTCCATGGAGACAGACACAGCATCCTGTGAAATTTCTATGGCTTATTATGTTTATTTTTCATATTCTCGATGCGAATCCCGTTGGTTAAAAACAAAAACACTCTATAGAATATTGCACTGCATCTCCTAGCGAACTTGCAATGACAGCAGGAAAGACATTTGGATGCCACTAGATATCCATCGTAGCGATACCCAGCCACATGTAAAACAAATTCTCTGTAAGGACGAGGTGGGAAATTGGAATGAATCCAGAGCCAATCAAACTAAAAAAATTCTAAAGCATAAACAATCAAACTCAAAGATTTCTAAAGCGCTCCCTTTCTGCCATCACGAGATGCCGGATGTCTGGAATTTGAGTGGAAAATTTGCCCGTGATTTTCTTTCATGCACAGTTGATATTTGTATGGAACCAGATGTACGATATTCAACTGTAAAGTAGTAGTCAAAGCCGATTCTGTGACCGTGAGAAAAACAGGACTGCAAAAAGCGCCATTCCACGAAGATAGGAATGCAGACATTTCTTCGATGACCAGAGATAGAGGCTTTAGAAAGAATCAATCTGCTTTATATGATATATTATTATTGTTTAAAAGATTGAAAGAATTTGAGGTAACACTCTCCTTGCTTTGCGGATGTCGGGACAGGGCGCTCTCTTTTCTTCGTATATGGTTCTTGTCGTTGGCAGTGGCACTAGATCGTTAGCTGACTTTTATTCTGTACATGTAAAGGAAGAGGAAGGTAAATGTTGACACAATCTGCAAAAGTGAATATATCCTCACAAGTTTATTAGATGGACGTGCTAGGTGCTGCGAAAGTAATGTATGGGTTCATAAACAACGTGAAATATGTAAATATCTTAAAACAAACCTGGCATCCATATCAAGTAAAAAGATGTAAACTTAGGGTTTTCAACAACATTCAACAACATAGTGTGATCATATAGTTTCAACAATATCCCCCACAAAGGTTTGTCGTGGGCTTGCCAAATCCAGTAAAAGGATGTCGATTTAGGGTTTTCAACAACATGCATGCATTTCTAGGTATGTACACGCTCCTCTGTTTTTAATTGAAAAATAGTACATGGCCAATTCCGTTGTTACTTAAAGGCAAACTTGTTCTGCACGCTATTGAGTGATAAGACGCCGTTATAACCTGTTCTGCACGCTATTGAGTGATAAGACGCCGTTATAACAGTGTTTAAGTGACACGTTGACTTCTTGGGTCATTGAAGTAGGTTTGTTAAATTTTGTTTCTTTTGTATTTTTTAATATTTAAGTTATGTATATATATATGTGGGGAGCTATATAAAAAAAAACCAAATTCACTCTCACTAATAAAGATAAATTAAAGCTTAGGTTAGAATCATTAAATGTAAACAGTAAAATTGATGTAGGGATTAGCACATTGAGGTATGTGCTTAAAATATTTATGAAACACCATAGAGATATCTTGTTATTCACTTGCTACATGATTGGATATTATTAGTTTTTCATTGTTAATGTTTAAAGTTAATTATTACATATTTCTAATTACCAGGCTATAATGCTTTAATATTATAGGACATGTTTAGATAGAGACTATGTAAGATATTTACACATTTCAAAACAAGATTTCATGATGTTGTTTATGAACCTCAAAATTAGAACACGCTTTATAGTGATAAAAAAATGTATTTATATGGACTAGATCACATATTAACCTTTTAAAGTCATCAAGACGAATAGGTGGTTCATGGATCTTTGATGAACCTCCTATAATAATAGGTAGGCCCATTTATATTTCCTTAAAAAATTGCATGTTGAACTTACTTTATCTTAGTATGTCAATTACTTTGACATTGGTAAATTTTAGGAGGTTGGTTATAGGTTCTAACAAAATGTCAGGTGTGACCAATTAAGATGGTTTCATCCTTCTAGGTGGAAGCCTGGCAACATTATCCAACATCCTCCCATTTAAAAAGTATTACTCATTCTCAAACACCCATTTCCACGTTAACCCATAATCTAGTGCAACATAGCATATGCAAAGCATTATCTCACTAGGTTATCAATATTGGATCATTATTGTAACCACCTCGCACCCCTTTGAACATCCCAAGCTATGGGAGGGTTTTAATCTAACCTCCCAGGTTTGTTATGGATATGGGGTTACACAACCTCTTTTAAGGAAAGTACTTAAATATTAAAACTAATACCACCATTATGTTTAACTTGCAAAGAGCTCCCTAGTGATATAAATTTTTCCTTAATAAGAGTCTCAAATTGAAAGTTATGCTCATTCAAAGGTTGGCCCATTAAGAAGGGACACGTCATCTCTACTACAACATGTGACTCTCATGTAACCTCCACCTAGCACACATGACACTACCACACCTACAACATGTGAGCCTATAGGGTGCCCTCGGAATGGCGTATTCGCTTCTCTGCACGTTGAAACACTTACCCATTATGGGCAACATGAATACCGAGGATCGATGGCCAACCTGGGATCCACCAATCCACATCATGTCATATTTAGATCGTTTATTCCATTATTTTTCTAGAAAGTTTCGTTACTTTAAGGGCTCAAAAGATGCAAGCCCGATGGGCCTTCCTCGGCCCATGCCATACCGAGTTAAGGTTCCCCTAGTCAGATTAGCCCAAACCTCATTTCTCAACCACATTGCACGGAGTCCTAGAGCCTGTTAGGGTGCACCTCGTGTTAGAAATTGTAACAAGAAAGGATCAACTTGACTTTTGCCTTAGTCAAATTGAGTAATTCAATTTTCCACATCAACATGATGACTTGGATAATAGTTAGCTAGAGTGACATGTCCTTGTCTACTAGTTAACTCAGTAAATTCAATTTATAAGCTTGGAGTATAGTTGTGCATGTAGTGATTGCTAAAATTAAGTAATCTAGTTAAGTTATTTTCAGTGAACTCAGTTAACCTAGCTCAAGTCATTAGTTGGGTCATTTGAAGGTTAGTTGAGTAGTATAATTGTTGGTAACTGAGTGATCTCTTTGTTAAACTGGTCAATTAGCTAAATGTAGCCCAGACATGCATGGAAATCGAATTTCCTAGCTTAAGTGGAGGAAAAAGGCACATTCTAATTATCAATTTTATACTAGTTGAGTGTACAAGCTTGGCATTGATGCAGGTGATCAATTCCTTGGGATTTTCACAAGGAGCTAGGGAATTCCCCTATTATTTAGGAGCTCAATTTCTTCCGAATTACACAAGAAAATAGGAGGTAGTTAGGGCCTTGAATTGGCTAAGTGTTGGCCAGAGTAGGAGAGTCAACATGAGAACAATTTTACAATGCAGGGTGTGCTTGAAGATTGAAGCAAGACTTTGTAATAGTTTCTCATTATCATCTAATTAATGAAAAGTAGTGGAGGGGTTTTCCCTAGATAGGTGCCCCTGTATAATCATTGTGTTCTTGTGGTTTTATGGTTGCATGTCACTGCATGCATTTCTAAATTGTGATTTCCATTCCACAAAATTGTAAAGAAAATTTGTATTTTCTTTTTTTTTCAGTTCAAATTCATTAGTAGTAGCAAATTTCTAATAATTTATATATGGTAGCAGAGAAGAAATAACATTGGAAACCTCAAAATATATCGTGTTATGCAACCAACTCACAAAATAAAATAAAACATAAAGCAATGAACTGAAAAAATAATCTCTTTGAGGGGGAACCCTCCTTTACATCACATAAATAAACAATTCTTGGGTGATAAAAATGACAAGATCTTCTTTGTAAATATAGGAGTATAAGGGATCACAATATAATGAGAGCCTACATAACAATAATAATGTAAGGGTACACCAATAACAGAAGGGGCTTCTATGTGGAACAACAATAACAATATGGGGCCTACATGGGCACAACAATAAAAATAAGGGGGATACATTAGCAATATTGGGACCTAACACATCCCTCTCCTTTGAAAACTATTATCATCAATGTTTGAGTAGTTTTGGATGCTTATGTATAAAAGTCTCATCCTCCCATGTGGAATCTTCAACATGTAAGTTATTCCACTTAATGAGGTACTCTGAAATTTATTGATTCTGTAGTTGTCAGGTTCTTGTTTTTGTCACTACTTCAGGCTCCAATATGATTTTTCCTTCTTCATCAAGTTTTGGAAATACTGTTTGAACTGGGATCTTTTCACCTATAACCTTATTTAAGCATGAAACGTGGAAAACTGGGTGTACTTAGAAAGATGCAGACAACTCCAATTTGTATGACATAGTACTAATCTTTTGCAATACTTCATAAGGACAATAATACTTGGGTGATAATTTATTATCCTTCTTAACTTGGTTGAGGGACAATTGTTTGTATGTATGTATCCTTAAAAATAGCTAGTCACCAACATCAAAACTTCTTTCGTTGCGATGATGATTCACTTGTTCTTTCATTTGATTTTATGCCGGAGTGAGGATATCCTTTAAGAGTTGGAGAACTTGTTGTGGATGAGCTATGTGATCTTCCACTTGTTGGACCTTGGAATTTTCTCTTGAAGCTTATGTGATGGATGGTGTATGATATCCATAAAGTGCCATAAATGGGGTCATTTTTGCTGAAGTATGGAAGGAAGTTTTATACCACCATTCAACTAGAGTAACCACTTTACCCATTGTGTTGGTTTATCCAATACACAGGAACGAATATATCCTTCCAAACATTTTTTCACTATCTCAGTTTTCCCATGATATCGAGGATGATAATATGATATATGATCTAATTGAGTACCAAGACAAGAAAATAATTCTGTCCAAAAATTTCTAGTTAAAGTGGGATCTGTGTCACTTATAATAATCTTTGGGTTTCCATGTAGCTTTTGAATTATTTCCATAAATGCAGTAGAAACTGTACTGGATTTAAAAGGATGAGATAATGAACAAAAGTGTGCATGCTTGGTAATTCTATCAACTACCACCATGATGGCACTCTTTCCTTCAAACTTGGATAAACCAGTGATAAAATCCATTGAGACCTCCTCCCAACACTGAATTGGAATGGATAAAGGTTGTAACAGACCAGGGGTCTTAATTGTATCAACTTTATTTCGTTGGTAAACCAAACATTCTTTAAGAAACTTATAAATATATGCTTTAAGTACATCACAAAAAAAAACCATTCACAACCCTTTGGTAGGTTTTTAAAAATCCTAAGTGCCCTCCTAAGGGGGAGATGTGAAATTTCAAAGGAATATTTTGTTTGAGTTTGGAGTTCTTACAGAGATATAAACTTTGTACCATAATGATTCATTTTTCTAGATAAATATATCAGATATACTAGGATCTTTCTGCAACTTTTGAATGAGTGTCCACACCTCTTCTATTGAAAATAGCAACTAGAAATGATAAAAATAGAATCTAGAATATTCCAATTTAGTTTGTCCTTAAATTAAAATTGTGAATTAAAATTCGAATTTAGTCTCACCAGCTACTTGAAAAATAATTAATTAATTCATCTTGAGTTAATTAGTTGGAGAAATTCAAGTTATAAGTCTTTATGAAGTCATGCAATAGTTATTCCTTAGATTAAGGAGATTATCCCTTAATTAAGAAGATAAGAGTGAGTTATGTTTGAGTTGTAATTAGTTACCTCAGTTTACTAAGTTAAGTCCAGTTAAATTAGTTCTAAAATGTTTGAGGAACTAATTGTGAGTTATCAGTCAGTTGAAGCATACATGCACACAACTAGTGTACTCCAGATAACTAAAGATTTTCGCATCATTAACTCATGCATGTCTATTCTGAGAAAGACCCAGTTGAGCTAAATGTCAAGGACAAGTTACTATCAATTGCATGTGTTTTCCTATAAAGGAAACTCATCCATGTAGTTAAGGTAAGGTTCCTTGAGGATAACGCAATTTTACAGGGTGCGAGATCAGTGTGAGTGATCAGTGTTCCACTTGGTAACAAGACGATCACCAAGGAGAAAGTGCAAAAGGAAATAGGAGCTTGGAGGGTAGAGGACAAGGTTTGTGAGAACCCTTGTTTTCCTATGAGCATCTAGGAGGATTGTCTTGAGAGCTGGCTACTTTTGAGAGCTAAGGATTTTTGTAATTTTGATGTATTTCCACCTTGTATGATAATATAGATAGTGGGGTTTTTAGCTGAGGATTTCCCCTGAGTATCTTCTGTGTTTCATGTGTATTGATTCTTCTTCTAATTATATGTGTTTATCTCTGATTCAGCTCGATCTTTAAGCTTCCAAAAGTTTGATAGTAGAAGTAGATTATAGTATTTTGCTTTGGTATATTTCATTATCGAGTTAATCTACAGTCAGATTTTCTACATAGATCTCAGAGGTAGATTTGTAGAGAATTTGCATGAAATTCTACATGGTATCAGAGCTAGATCTGTGTAGAAATTTCTACATGGTATTGGAGCCTAGTTTATTGGAGCTGTGAACAGTATACGAAGAAGATAATTCAAGGTTTGAAGTTTGGGGTTGCAGGTGAAAATTGAATTCATATCATACAGTAAAAAACAAAAAATTTGAGATGGGACATTATGCGACTAATTGCTCATCGAAGAAGTCCAAGAAGGGATCCTTGGAAGGATCAGAAGGTGAGGCATTAACCTCTCAGTTCGAAATGGACTTCACCCTCATCGCATGCATGGTGTCATCGATGATGGGTTATGGTTGGTATCTTGACAGTGGAACCTCATTCCACATGGCCGACGATAAAAGTTTATTCAGTACCTTGGAGGAGAAAGACCTCAAGATTCACATACAGATGGGTGACGACGAAAATTTTGTTTTCAGGAGTGGGCATGGTTGCTTTTCAGAGGGAGCATGGTGCTCCTATCACCTTGACAGATGTGAAGTATGTGCCTAGAATGAAGAAGAACTTGGTATTAGTCGTGATGTTGGAGGACAAAGGTTACGATGTTGTGTTCAATAAAGGAAAGACATTCCTTAAACACATCACCACGAGACAGGTGAAACAAACTGGTTCACGAGTTAAGAACTTGTATGCCTTTTAGGTTCAATATACATCCAAAGCCTTGAGGAGCAAGGCAAATGTTAGAGACTTGGTGGTTGAGAGGGACAATAAATTACCTCAACATGCAGTCCCATAAGAAGTCTCAAATAATTATGGAGGAGCCACAACTGGAGAAGTGGGAAGAGGGATCACATGCAGCCATACCTCCAGGTGTGAGGTGGGGCGATGTGAAGTGATAGTCCCATGAAGGCTGAAATTGGGCACGGTCCATTGAGAGGTTTTATCTCATGGATTGTACGTTGCTATGGGAGCGCAAAGCATAGAGTAGTGGGAGGAATCACTGGGATTGATGCAGTAAGAGATCAAAGCGACAGAGGCTAGAGCAGTCAAATACTGAAGAGCACAGAGAAGGATTGACAACAGTGTAGAAAGGCTGAGTCAGTAAAGACGCAGAGTTTTCAGTTTACAGAGGCAATAACAATCAGAGACTTTGATGACAGATGCATCATACTGATTCAGGTTGCATGTAGAACATTCCAAAGGTTTAGGATTAGGATCGAGTTGAATTCCTTTCTTGTTGAGAGGGAGTGTTGAAAATAGCAACAAGACATGATAAAAATAGAATCCAGAATATTCCAATTTTAATTTGTCCTCGAATTAAAATTGTGAATTAAAATTCAGATTTAGTCTCACCAGCTCCTTGAAAAATAATTAATTAATTCATCTTGAGTTAATTAGTTGGAGAAATTCAAGTTAGAAGTCTTTCTGAAGTCATGCTCAGTTTACTGAGTTAAGTCTAGTTAAATTAGTTCTAAACTGTTTGAGGAACTAATTATGAGTTATCAGTCAGTCGATGCATGCATACACTCAACTAGTGTATTCCAAATAGATCAAGATTCTCTCATCATTAATTCATGCATGTCTATTCCGAGAAAGAACTAGTTAAACTAAATATCAAGGACAGGTTACTATCAAATGCATGTGTTTCCCTATAAAGGAAACTCATCCATGTAGTCAAGGTAAGGTTCCTTGAGGATTGTTCAGTTTTATAGGGTGTGAGAACAATTTTAGTGATCAGTCTTCCACTTGGTAATAGGAGGATCGCCCAGGAGAAATTTCCCAAGGAAATAGGAGCTTGAAGGGTAGAGGAGAAGGTTTGTGAGAATCCTTGTTTACCTTTGAGCATCCAGGATATGGCTAGCTATGAGAGCTAAGGCTTTGTGTAATTCTAATTTATTTCTACCTTGTATGATAATACAGATAGTGGGGTTTTTAGTTGAGGCTTTCCCCTGAGTATTTTCTATGTTTCATGTGTATTGATTCTTCTTCTGATTATATGTGTTTATCTCTGATTCAGCTAGATCTTTAAGCTTCCACAAGTTTGATAGTAGAAGTAGATTATAGTATTTTTCTTTGGTATATTGCATTATCGAGTTAATCTACAGTCAGATTTTCTACATAGATCTAAGAGGTAGATTTGTAGAGAATTGTAGGAAATTCTACATGGTATCAGAGCTGGATCTGTGCAAAAATTTCTACATCTTCATCATTCTTTTATTCATCCCTTGCTTCAGTTATCCAATCAGGTTAGATAATAGAAATGGCAAAGATAAATGCTTTCACATCCCCATCCTTTCTTGAGAGTGCATCTGCAACAACATTTTGCTTCCCTTTTTTGTAGATGATTTCAAAGTCATAACTCAACATCTTTGCGACCCATTTTTGCTACTCTTCTGAAGATAATATTTTATCCAAAAAGTATTTAAGACTATCATGATCTATTTTTACCTCGAAGTGTATTCCCATTAGGTAAGGTCAGTATTTCTTTAGTGCATGTAGTATTTCCAACATTTCCTTCTCATAAATAGGTTTTTGTAAATACCTTCCCTTGATAAGGCAACTTCCAAAAGAAACGGGTCTTCTTTCTTGCATTAAAACAACACCAATTCCATTCCCAAGGCATCACATTCCACAATAAACGTTTTTCTTAAGTCTAGTGCAGCTAAGGCTGGTGCTTGTCACATTGCCTCTTTAAGATGTTCAAAGTCATTAGTTTCTTCTGGAGTCCAAGAAAATGTATCTTTATCTAGTAATTTTGTTAGAGGTGCTTCTATTCTCCCATAGTTATTAACAAACTTGCAATAATACCCTGTCAACCCATGAAATCCTTGAAGATTCTTTAGGGTTGTTGGGATTTTCCATTCCTTAATGGATTTAATTTTGTTAGGGTCTACCTTAATGCCCTCATGGGGTACAATATGACCCAAATATTCCACCTCCTGTACTCCAAAGAAACATTTTTAGGTTTCTACATATAATTGTTTCTCCTCCAATAGTTTGAGCACATTGTCAACATGTTGAACACAATCCTTCCAAGACTTGGTATAGATTAGTATATCATCAAAAAAATACTAACACAATTTTTCTAAGGAAGGGTTTGAAAATGGAATTCATCAAACGTTGAAATGTGGAAGGTGCATTAGTAAGGCGAAAAGGCATGACCAAAAATTCATGACTACTTTTATGAGTTATGAATGCTATTTTTGAAATGTCCTCATCCTTCATTCTAATTTGATAATATCTTGAATGATGATCTAGCTTGGTGAAGTAAATTTATCCATGTAATTCATCCTACAATTCATCAATGACAGGAATGGGAAATTTATCTTTAATAGTGAGCCTGTTGATCTCCTTATAATGTAGACACATACACCATGATCCATCCTTCTTGTGCATCAATATTACTAGAGTAGAGACAAAACTTTTCCATAGGTTTAATTGTACTGGACTCTAGCATTTTTGCAACCATACATTCAATTTCACTCTTTCGAGAATATGAATATCTATAAGGGCTAACGTTTGGAGGAACACTTCCTAGAATCAAGTGAATAGCATGATGACAATCACAAATAGGTGGGATTCTTTTGGGAGTCTCAAATTCCTTGGAATGATTTTCCATATTTTTTTGGAGTTCTGGACAAATAGATGATTATGATGTTTGAATCTCTAGTGAGAATAATTGTGTAATTACAGCCCATTGTTCTTTTTTCAAAAGTTTTGTCATGCCATTAGAGATAATTATATTCCTTGGCTTCCTTGTGATACCCACTAATTCAATTTATTTTCCTTCCCAAGAACATTTCAAAAATATTTCTTAAAATCTAAAAGCTATCATCCCAAAATATTGTAACCATTGGACTCGTAGTACAACATCAGCACCAACCATTGCAATGGAAAGCGTAAAAATATTCAATACATATTCCCCCATGCTTAGCTTGATATTATGACACTTTCCATAACAATTTATAATTCCTCCATTTGCGACCATCACTTGAAACTCTGGTGCTGGATATAGAAATTTATTCAATTCCTTGGATATCTTACATGAGTAAAATTTTTGGTACTACTTGAATCAATTAACACCATACCTTTTTATTCCTGATATATCCTTCTATCTTGAGAGTTTGATGAGAGGTAATTCCCTCCATTGCCTTATAATACATGGTCGTATTCATTTTTGTTCTCTAGGGTTGGTTCTTGGTATAGATCCTTTTCTTTTGTTTTTTCTTGTTCCTTTTCTTCCTCCTCTTCAAAATCTATGTAAAATAATATCTTGTCAACATACTTCTAAACTTTAGTGTGTTTTCTATCACAACTGTACCAAATCCATTTTTCTCCTTTTCCTTCAATTATTGTGGTGTCAAACTTGTAGGTTGTGGATGGCTAGGAGAAACAACACTTCATTCTTTATAGTTGTGAGTGGTAGAATTCCTTTTTTCCATAATTTTACTTTCAATTTTTCATTTGACCTTGAATGCCTTATCCAACGAGTCAGGTTCCCAAAGGCAAACCTCATTTTGGATGTTATCCTTGAAAATACCTATGAAGGCATCGATCCTGTGTTCTTCTGCAATATTAGTTACCTTGATATTTAATTTTTGGAAGTCTTCAATGTGCTCCAGAAATAATCCCTTTCGTTTGAGATTTATCAATTGGCTAAAGAAGGTGTTTCTCTTTGTATCCTCATAATGTGCTATCATTTCCTTTGTAAAAATTCACCAAGTGACAAGTGGTTTACGAGAACAAACCCATCAATAACATACAAGCTAATTGGATTGTAAATATAAAGATGCAATGCTTACCTTTTTTGTGTGTTGCACATCATGTAGATCAAAATATTGCTCCATATTTAGTATCCATGTTTAAGTATTTGGGGGTTTATGTAATGCATTATATTAGATATCATTTCGGGATTCAACTGCATTAAGTAAGTCATTCATGTATGACCATTTCCATGAGAGGTATTCATAACTCACTAATTTGTCATGATTTTTGAATAGTTCACTTGAGCACTCATTGAATTGGGTGATGCTCACAGGGGTGAAGAAGTGGGATTGAAACTATTGAAATGAATTACCTAGTCTCAATCATCACTTCCGGTGCTTACACCCAGTAACCAAGACTTCCCGGGAGGTCACCCATCCGAGATCTCCTCTGGCTGAAGCATGCTTAACTGTGGAGTTTTCCCCACAATCAGGCCCACTTAGCTTGCAACCCCATTTGTAAAAGCTTAGCAAGTATTGTGCTTCATGAACCATTTAAGTAGAGATCCCTTCACTCTTTTTGGATTTAAGTATTAGGGGTTTACATAGTGCATTATATTATATATCATTTTGGGATTGAACTAGATTAAGTAAGTCATTCATGTATGACCATTTCTATTAGAGGTAGTCGTAATTGACTAATTTCACATCATTTTTTAATAGTTCACTTAGCACTCATTGCATCAGGTGATGCTCATACGGGTGAAGAAGTGGGATTGAAACTAGTGAAATGAATCACATAGGGTCAATCATCACTTCTGGGGCTTGCACCCAGTAACTAGTACTTCCTGGGAGGTCACCCATTCTAGAACTCCTCTGGCTCAATCGTGCTTAACTGTTTAGTTTTCCCCACAATCAAGCACACTTAGCTTGCTACCCCATTTGCAAAACCTTAGCAAGCATTTTTCTTCATGAACCATGCAAGTACATATCGCTTCACTACTTTTGAATTTAAGTATTAGGGGGTTTACGTAATGCATTATATTAGATATCATTTTGGGATTCACAAAAGCATGAAGTAATCATTGACGCTATGTGATTCATTTAACAAATTTCAATCCCACTTCTTCACCCTTGTGAGCATCACCCGATGCAATGAGTGCTATGTGAACTATTCAAAAATCATGAGAAATTAGTCAGTTACAACTACCTCACATGGAAATGGTCATACATTAATGACTTACTTAACACAGTTGAATCCCAAAATGATATCTAATATAATGCACTGTGTAAACTCTTAATACTTAAATTCAAAAAGAGTGAAGGGATCTCTACTTGAATGGTTCATGAAGCACAATACTTGCTAAGGTTTTGCAAATGGGGTAGCAAGCTAAGTGGGCTTGATTGTGGAGAAAACTCCACAGTTACGCATGCTTGAGCCAGAGGAGATATGGGATGGGTGACCTCTCGGGAAGTCTTTGTTAACGAGTGCAAGCCCCAAAAGTGATGATTGACACTATGTGATTCATTTCACTAGTTTCAATCCCACTTCTTCACCCCTGTGAGCATCACCTAATGCAATGAGTGCTAAGTGAGCTATTCAAAAATCATGAGAAATTAGTCAATTACGACTACCTCTCATGGAAATGGTCATACATGAATGACTTACTTAACGTAGTTGAATTCCAAAATGATATCTAATACAATGCACTGTATAAACCTCCTAATAATTAAATTGAAAAAGCGTGAAAGTATCTCTACTTGAATGGTTCATGAAGCACAATACCTGCTAAGGTTTTGCGAATGGGGTAGCAAGCTAAGTGGGCTTGAATGTGGGGAAAACTCCATAGTTAAGCACGCTTGAGCCAGAGGAGATTTTGGATGGGTGAACTCCAGGGAATTCCTAGTTACTGGGTCCAAGCCCCTCGAAAGTGATGATTGATGCTATGTGATTCATTTCACTAGTTTCAATATCACTTCTTCACCCTTGTGAGCATCACCCGATGCAATGAGTGCTAATTGAACTATTCAAAAATCATGAGAAACTAGTCAGTTACGACTGCCTCTCATGGAAATGGTCATACATGAATGACTTACTTAATGTAGTGGAATCCCAAAACGATATCTAATATAATGCACTGCGTAAACCCCCTCATGGAAATGGTCATACATGAAGGACTTAACGTAGTTGAATCCCAAAATGATATCTAATATAATGCACTGCGTAAACCCCCTAATACTTAAATTCAAAAAGAGTGAAGGGGTCTCTACTTGAATGTTGATGATGCACAATACTTGCTAAGGTTTTGCAAATGGGGTAGTAAGCTAAGTGGGCTTGATTGTGGGGAAAGCTCCACAGTTAAGCGCGCTTGAGCCAGAGGAGATCTGGGATGGGTGACCTCTCAGGAAGTCCTGGTTACTGTGTGCAAGCCCCAGAGTGATGATTGATGCCATTTGATTCATTTCACTAGTTTCAATCCCACTTCTTCACCATTGTGAGCATCACCCAATGCAATGAGTGCTAAGCGAACTATTCAAAAATCATGAGAAATTAGTAAGTTACGACTATCTTCATGGAAGTGGTCATACATGAATGACTTACTTGATGCAGTTGAATCCCAAAATGATATCTAATATAATGCACTGCGTAAACCCTCTAATACTTAAATTCAAAAAGAGTAAAGGGATCTCTACTCAAATGGTTCATGAAGCATAATACTTGCTAAGGTTTTGCAAATGGGGTAGCAAGCTAAGTGGGATTGATTGTGAGGAAAACTCCACAGTTAAGCACGCTTGAGCCAGAGGAGATCTGGGATGGGTGACCCCCCTGGAAGTCCTGGTTTACCGGTTGCAAGCCCCAGATGTGATGATTGATGCTATGTGATTCATTTCACTAGTTTCAATCCCACTTCTTCACCCCTATGAGCATCACCCGATGCAATCAATGCTAAGTGAACTATTCAAAAATCATGAGAAATTAGTCAGTTATGACTACCTCTCGTGGAAATGGTCATACATGAATGACTTACTTAACACAGTTGAATCCGAAAATGATATCTAATATAATGCACTGCGTAAACCCCATAATACTTAAATTCAAAAAGAGTGAAGGGATCTCTACTTGAATGGTTCATGAAGCACAATACTTGCTAAGGTTTTGCAAATGGGGTAGCAAGCTAAGTGGGTTGGATTGCGGGGAAAGCTCCATAGTTAAGCGCGCTTGAGCCAGAGGAGATCTAGGATGGGTGACCTCCAAGGAAGTCATAGTTACTGGGTGAAAGCCCCAAAAGTGATGATTAACGCTATGTGAATCATTTCACTAGTTTCAATCCCACTTTGTCACCCCTGTGAGCATCATTCGATGCAATGAGTGGTAAATGAACCATTCGAAAATCATGAGAAATTAGCTAGTTACGAATACCTCTCATGGAAATGGTCATACATGAATGACTTACTTAACGCAGTTGAATCCCAAAATGATATCTAATATAATGCACTATGTAAACCCCCTAATACTTAAGTTCAAAAAGAGTGAAGGGATATTTACTTGAATGGTTCATGAAGCCCCTGTGAGCATCATCCGATGCAACGAGTGGTAAATGAACTATTCAAAAATCATGAGAAATTAGTTAGTTATGACTACCTCTCATGGAAATGGTCATACATGAATGATTTACTTAAGGCAGTTGAATCCCAAAATGATATCTAATATAATGCACTATGTAAACCCACTAATACTTAAGTTCAAAAAGAGTGAAGGGATCTTTACTTGAATGGTTCCCATTTGAGCCAGAGGAGATCTAGGATGGGTGACCTCCCTGGAAGTCCCGGTTTACCGGTTGCAAGCCCCAGAAGTGATCATTGACGCTATGTGATTCATTTCACTAGTTTCAATACCGCTTATTCACCCTTGTAAGCATCACCTGATGCAATCAGCGCTAAGTGAACTATTCAAAAATCATGAGAAATTAGTGAGTTATGACCACCTCTCATGGAAATGGTCATACATGAATGACTTACTTAACACACATGAATCTGAAAATGATATCTAATATAATGGACTGCGTAAACCCCATAATACTTAAATTCAAAAAGAGTGAAGGGATCTCTACTTGAATGGTTCATGAAGCACAATACTTTCTAAGGTTTTGCAAATGGGGTAGCAAGTTAAGTGGGTTGGATTGCGGGGAAAGCTCCACAGTTAAGCGCGCTTGAGCCAGAGGAGATCTAGGATGGGTGACCTCTCGGGAAGTCCTGGTTACAGGGTGCAAGCCCCAAAAGTGATGATTGACACTATGTGATTCATTTCACTAGTTTCAATCCCACTTCGTCACCCCTGTGAGCATCAGCCGATGCAATGAGTGGTAAATAAACTATTTGAAAATCATGAGAAATTAGTTAGTTATGACTACCTCTCATGGAAATGGTCATACATGAATGACTTACTTAACGGAGTTGAATCCCAAAATGATATCTAATATAATGCACTATGTAAACCCCCTAATACTTAAGTTCAAAAAGAGTGAAGGGATATTTACTTGAATGGTTCATGAAGCACAATACCTGCTAAGGTTTTGAAAATGGGGTAGCAAGCTAAGTGGGCCTGATTGTGGGGAAAACTCCATAGTTAAGCGCGCTTGAGCCGGAGGAGATCTAGGATGGGTGACTTCCCAGGGAGTCTTGGTTATGTGGTGCAAGCCCCGGAAGTGATGATTGATGCTATGTGATTCATTTCACTAGTTTCAATCCCACTTCTTCATCCCTGTGAGCATCACCCGATGCAATGAGTGCTAAGTGAACTGTTCAAAAATCATGAGAAATTAGTCAGTTATGACTACCTCTCATGGGAATGGTCATACATGAATGACTTGCTTAACGCAGTTGGATCCCAAAATAATATCTAATATAATGCACTGCGTAAACCCCCTAATACTTAAATTCAGAAAGAGTGAAGGGATCTCTAATTGAATGGTTCATGAAGCATAATACTTGCTAAGCTTTTGCAAATGGGGTAGCAAGTTAAGTGGGATAGATTGTGGGGAAAACTCCACACTTAAGCACAGTTGAGCCAGAGGAGATCAAGGATGGGTGACCTCCTGGGAAGTCCTAGTTGCTAGGTGCAAGCCTCGAAAGTGATGATTGACGCTTTGTGATTCATTTCACTATTTTTAAGCCCACTTCTTCACCCTTGTGAACATCACTCGATGCAATGAGTGCTAAGTGAAATATTCAAAAATCATGAGAAATTAGTCAGTTACGACTACCTCTCATGGAAATGGTCATACATGAATGACTTACTTAACGCAGTTGAATCCCAAAATGATATTTAATATAATGCACTACATAAGCCCCCTAATACTTAAATTCAGAAAGAGTGAAGGGATCTCTACTTGAATGTTTCATGAAGCACAATACTTGCTAAGGTTTTGCAAATGGGGTAGCAAGTTAAGTGAGCTTGATTGTGGGGAAAACTCCACAATTAAGCGTGCTTGAGCCACAGGAGATCTGGGATGGGTGACCTCCCAGGATGTCCTGGTTACTAGGTGCAAACTCCGGAAGTGATGATTCATGCTATGTGATTCATTTCACTAGTTTCAATACCTCTCATGGAAATGGTCATACATGAATGACTTACTTAACGCAGTTGAATCCCAAAATGATATCTAATATAATGCACTGCATAAACCCCCTAATACTTAAATTCAAAAAGAGTGAAGGGCTCTCCACTTGAATAGTTCATGAAGCACAATACTTGCTAAGGTTTTGCAAATGGGGTAGCAAGCTAAGTCGGCTTGATTGTGGGGAAAAATCCATAGTTAAGTGCACTTGAGCCAAAGGAGATTTGGGATGAGTGACCTCCCTGGAAGTCCTGGTTATTGGGTGCAAGCCCTGGAAGTGATGGCTGACACTATGTGATTCATTTCACTAGTTTCAATCCCACTTCTTCACCCCTGTGAGCATTGCTTGATGCAATGAGTGCTATGTGAACTATTAAAAAATAATGAGAAATTAGTTAGTTACTACTACCTCTCATGGTTGAATCCCAAAATGATATCTAGTATCCATGTTATTGGATCCTTTCCATCAAAATTCCTCATATCGATCTTTGGAATATGGTTGGCGTACAATCCAAATTTATAGTCTCTAAAGTCATGATTAATACTTCTTTTGTTCTCATCGTGAGTTTCATGGAATACGTTTTCTCCATTAGGAAACATTTCTTATAGAATCTTTGTCAAATTTTCTTTCAAACCTTCCATGTCTGGTTTCTAACCATCCTTCAAACCTTCCATGTTTTCTTTTAGTCCATCCTTAAAACCTTCCATGTATAATTTTAAACCATTCTTTAAACGATCCATCTTACCTTTCATTTCATTTTTTGTTACTCTTTGTGAGAGAAAAAATTGTTGCACTTGGTCGTGCAATTTTGATATGTCATGTTGCATTTATTCTTCTTCTTCATGTGTCATAGTAGAGATTTTTAGTTGCTTATTGGGAGTATCTATTGGCATTATGATATAGTTGTTGCCATTGATGGAAACTCACACACATGAAAGTTCACATTGTAAGAGATTAACAACAAAGGATTACAGATCAGACTCCACAGATTGAAGAAATAGAGTGGTTTAAGAAGTATATGATGGTTCACTTTGTCCAAGTAGCGTATACACATAGGCCAATAGAACAAAAGGGGCATATATGTATACACAGACTTTTACAGAAGGAAAATCACATATGGGATGGAAAATCAAGGTTTTGGTCCAAGGTATTGGTCCAAGGTATTTGGTCCAAGGTATTGGTCCTAAGTGTTTTGGGTCTGAGGTATTAAAAAAGACCTAAAACTATATAAGGAGGAGAAGATCATTAGCCCAATATGTGAAAGTATTGAATATCTTATGAAGAATTAGATCAAATATGTAGGTTATGGCTTTCTGTAAGGTGCCACCTTACCAACCATTAGTATTATACTAAGGCTGACTCAAAATGCGATTTAAGTTTATGTTTTTAAGACATAAAAGTTAATGCAAGGTCATATATCTATATTTTTATTTTTATTTTTATTGGTATTCTTTACACTACATACTAATTTCTACTAACTAACTAACCCATGGTAATATTAAACTTCTCATTAAGGCTATAGGGTCATGGTTCCTCAAGATCCAAAACATACAACCATAAGTCTTAAAGTCACATTTAAATGATAGAGTCTTTAGTGGGATAAATAATATCAATCTATACAAACTAAAATTTCCAATAAGCCAATTGCTCATTCTATTGCAAAATAAAGTGTTTAAAAGTGACTAATTTTATTTTGTTCTAGATAATATGCCTACGAATTCTTTGGAAAAACAAAGGGAAGAAAAACAAGATAATTCAACTTCTAAAGGAGTGGTTTCCAATTACTATGAATTCATATGTGAGCTAACAATTAAAAAAATTCACCTACCCAATTTGCCTTCCTTGTATTTTTAATTCAATGGAATCATCATGCTTATTCTTTGAGATATTTCCACAAACACCTTGGTTGAAAATCATAAATTCACTTAGTCATATCTATACACAATTCATAAATGTAATTAGCTACAACCATTGAAGCATTATGTCAAATAGTTTGCAAGCATGAAACGTACAACCATTGAGGCATTTTGTCAAACACTTATAACCATAACCCTTAAGGCGATTTCACTACAATTAACTAACATGAATCTAAGATTACATAACTTCATTTACATTACTAGTAATGCCAATAAGTGAACCTAATACATAAGTAGAACTGCCATCCATCTTGATTGCTGCATATACAAAAATTTAGGCACATAATGACTATAAATACTTAAGATTTTTTACAAATAGCTCACAGCGATGTAGCTACAGCCATTGGAGAAATTTGAACAACGATTAGCAGTCACAAAACAAGATTCTAGCTATTAAACTATCAAACAAGCAGTCACAAGTTATTAAAATTATCAATGTATTAACCACTAAGACTTTAAAATAGGAATTCCAAGTTTATATAATAGAATGGTTTCATAAAAAGAGATTACCAGTTAAATCACAACTAAAAAAATAAAACAGCAAGACAAACCACCAGGCAGCAATAGAAAATCTATAAAATATAGCATATTACAGAACTAGATTCTGACACTGTGTTTTGAAATCAAAGTTGGGGCGACATGGCCAAAAGGCACAGATACCCCCTGAAGTTAAAATGCATCAAAACAGAAACACCCAAAATCTCAATTATTTAAAACCACAACCAAAAACAAATTCCTACTATCTCATTTATCCCTTTTGTCAAACATATACCGTGCAAAATTATCTACAACTATCAAAAGAGAAGGAAAAACTAAATATATGCTATTAACATGTTTTCACAAAACTCATGGCAGCCTGAATGCTTCATCCATTAAGACATGATTTAAATCAACTTGCAATGAAACTGTACAAAAAAACTTACTTAAAATAAACTAAAGTTATTGCAAAATACCTTCAACATTTAGTGTGCAACATTTTATATACATCTAAGTTTCAGTCAACAACCAAATAAGAAAAAACCATGTGATGAACTACAAAAGGAAAAACAATATAATGCTATCAACATGCCTAGCAGTGAATTTATACAACTCAAAAAAGTGGGAGTATGCTCCAGCTCCAATGGGAGTATACTACAACTCCAATATCCTTAGCAACTCATTTTGAACCACCTGGTTTTCCTCCCAACCATATCCAGGAATAACTTCTCCCCCTAGAACCCCTGAGCTGCAAAAGCTCACAAGCAATACCAAATGACAAAAGTAGAGAGATTTGCATGGCAAACAAAGGAAGCAAATTTTCACTTCCTCTCAATACCACTCATGGCCAACCTCAATAGCAAGAGATCTTAGCATTTTAATAATAATTTCAGATTTATTATGGAAGCAATTGGCTACTCTCCATATCTCTCCCTCTCACGATTTTCCTCAAGTCTCTTCCACTCTTGGCCTCATAATCCCCCCAAGTGAGAATACATGAGACTCATATATAGGAGGAGAAACTAATTTTTTTCATAAAGGAGGAGTAATGTGCATGCCTTGGATTCCATTTAGAGGAGTTACACTTATGTCATTAAGGAGAGGTATGCATGCCTTAGTTAAGGAGAGTGTAACATATTTATTAAAGAGAGCGCAAGAGGTAAGAGGAATATTTTATGACATATTTTTAATGATTGAAAAGGAATATGTCATTCTTTAATGAGTGCATAAAATAGAGTATAAAAAATTATTTAAAAGAGAGAGAGAGAGAAGGGGGGGGCGGGGGGGGGGCATGCGAGTCATGAAGGAGGTGTGTGACTTGATTGAGGAGATAAAATTGACTTGTAATTCCTTTTTAATAATAATATCATAGTCTCATAAAACATAAGAATAATATTAATAATATTGAGGATTCAATCAATATTGAACTATTAGGATTGATTAATGATAAGTTAAGTCGTTTTTCTTCAACTTCGCTTGAGTACAAATTTATGTAAGGTGATTTACTATTTTTGGAAAGTCATGCATGAGATGCTAGACATGACTTTCTATTTTTAGAAAGTCATTCCAAAATTGTGAGAATGAAATTTTATTTAACGAAATTCATCCATGAGTGGTATTTTTATTCTGGAGAATAGGGATTCTACATCCCTATTGCATGCATCTTCGTGCCTTAGTAGATTGAGGACTCTGCACCCTAATCTACTTCAAAGATCCAAGATTCCACAACTTGATCTTTTTAAATATTCAGGACTCTGTTCCCTAAATATACAACACTCCAAGTCTTTATCTTTCTTGGATTTAGGACTCCACGTCCTAATTTCCATGCCCTCTCATCTACTGTGCTTCGAAACTTTGCGTTTCTCCTTATGGTACTGATTGTGAGCTTTTACCCATCTGATAGTTTACTGGTAAGGCCTTGTTCAAAGACCTACACACGTTACAATGTCATAGACCAAAGGAATCAAATGAATTTCATAATGAAATTAACTTAATCACATTTTACCTAGAATGGTGCATGACTTCCACAGTCATTCATAATTGAACATCCTTGTTGGAAAATGACCAGGTACCCTAGCACATCCTTCTTAGTACAATATTATACATATATAATCACACAAATCATGTATCATCCATAAATCATAATTAAACATTTATTTCGCATAACCATGAACATCCATGGGTATATGTGTCTCAATCTTCGATCACCATCCATGTCATCCACCTGCTTCATAAATCAGTTACAAACAGAAAAACATATGTATAACATTTACTTAACCAAAACCATCTAATACAGATAATCAATGATGCCACAAATAAGAGGAAATATAACTATATAAAACATTGTTCCCCAATCTAGTGATCAATCTACCATACATATACATAAAAGGAAATATAAATATTTATATAAAACATTATTCCTCAATCAATTGATAAACCTGTCATATATATAAATCGTCAAAAATCACCCTTGATAGTAACAAAATTATACTAGGAAAAACATAGGACACTACATACTCCCCCCTCTTGAAGTAAACTTGGGCTGAGGTTTAACTAAACAAAAAAGGAAACTCAAGATGCATAGAAGATGCATCTTCCCAAGTGGCAGAACTAGGACTGTACAGGTTCCATTGGACCTTTACTTGGGCCACCATGTGACATCTGAGTTGTTGAGTGCGATGTTCCAAAATGCAAAATGGCTCTGCCTTAAGAGTCCCTTCGTACGTTACCTGTAATTGATGCCAATCTAAAATGTGAGAAAGATTATGAACATACGTATGTAGTATCAAGATATGAAATACATCATGCATACGATGAAAAACTAGTGGTAAAGCAAGATGATATGCCACAGGTCCAACCCTTTCGATGATCTCAAAAGGCCCAAAAAATCGAGGAGAGAGCTTAGATCCTTTCCCAAACCTAACAGAGCTTTTATGAGGTTTTACTCGAAGAAAAACAAATTCCCCTTCTTTAAAACTACGATCCACTCTATGCATATCAACAAAACTCTTCCGTCTATCATGTGCCTGCTTTAATATTTACCTTATACGACACACTTGTTCTTCCATTTCTTGAATCATTTCAGGACCTACTAAGATTTTGTCCTCTAATCTATGCCAACTTAAAGGTGTTCTGCAATGTCTTCCATACAATAACTCATAAGGTGTCATACCAAGGGAGTAGTGATAACTATTATTATAAGGAAACTCCACTAGCGGAGGATAATCTTCGCACTTAGATTGTTGATCCATTACATACATTCTAAGCATGTCCTCTAACACTTGATTTACTCTTTCAGTTTGGCCATAAGTCTCGAGATGATAAGCTGTACTGAAATTTAATTGTGTATGATCCCTGGAAACTAGTCCCAAATCTTCCTATAAATATGGAGGTCATATTCGATATGATTTTCTTAGGAAAACCATGAAGTCTAACCACCTCCTTAATAAATACTTGTGCTATTTCAGATGCTTTGTAAGTATCTCTAACAAGTATAAAATGGGCACTCTTAGTAAGTTTATCTACCACCACCAAAAAGGAGTTATGCCTTTTGGTTGTTTCAGGTAATTCAACAATAAAGTCCATAGGTATTTCTTCCCATTTGGACTCAGGAATGTTATGCAGCTACAACAATCCTGCTGGGTGACCATGTTCTGCTTTAACTAGCTGACATTCCAAACATTTTGCCACAAAATTTGCTATATCCTTCTTCATGCCTACCCAAAAGATTTTTTTCTTTAAATCGGCATACATCTTCTGGACTCCCAGGTGAACCATATATGTTGCACGATCAACTTATTTCAAAATGAACTCACAAAGCCCATCTTGATCTGGAACTACAATATTTTGCATGAATCTCACCATACTGTCGTCATCACAAGAATACCCTTCTACCTTGTTTTTCTTAGCCCCCTCCCCAGAAATAGAAACTTTAACTTCCTTGCACCATTCATATACATCTTGTGCCCTCAATATGCGCTCCTATAAATCAATCTTCAATGGAATTACTAAAAATATTCATGGTCTTCAACTGAGTGCATTAACTACTTTGTTCAATCTACCCTTGATATAAGTTATGTCAAAATCATATTCACTTAGGAGTTCTGACCACCTTATTTGCCTAGCATTTAGATCGCTTTGAGTAAATTTATGTTGCAAAACTTTGTGTTCTGTTTTCAATTCAAATTCTTTCCCAACAGATAATGTCTCCAAAGTCATAAGGCATGAACTATAGCTGCTAGTTCTAGATCATGGGTTGCATAGTTTTCCTCATGCGTCCTTAATTTCCTAGATGCATCTTCAGTCACCCTACCATCTTGTGATAATAAAACACCCAATCCATCTTTTGATGCATCGGTACATAATATAAATGATCTATCCATATCTGGAACCTTAAGTATTGGAGTTGTATTCAAACATTGTTTGAGCTTGGAAAATGCTTGCTCAAACTCATTTGTCGAATTAAATGATACCTCTTTCTTAAGAAATGAAGTGATAAGGATGGCCATTTTTGAAAACCCCTCCACAAATCTCCCATAGTATCCTACCATACCCATGAAGCTACGCACTTCTTGCACATTAGAGGGTGTTGACCATTCTGAAATTGCATTGATCTTTCCTAAGTCAAAAACAATGCCTTCATTGGAGATAATTTGTCCAAGATAATGGATTTTTTATTGGAAAAAGGAACATTTGGACATTTTTGCATAAAGTTCATATTCTCTTAAGCATTGTAACACCAATCTCAGGTGTTTCTCATGCTCTTTTGGGAACTTTGAATAGATTAGGATGTCATCGAGGAACACTTGTACAAATTTGTCTAAGTAATTCCAAAATACACCATTCATCAGACTCATAAACACTCCCAGGGCATTAGATAACCCAAAAGGAACAACCATGAACTCATAATGACCAAAACGAGTTCGGAAAGAAGTTTTGGAAATATCCTCTTCTTTAACTCTGAGCTAATGATATCCAGATCGAAGATCGATCTTGGAGAATATGGTGGCTCCCTTAATTTGATCAAATAGATCATCAATGCAAAGCAAAGGATATTGATTTCGAATAGTTACTCGATTCATTTTCATGTAGTCAACACAGAGCCGAAGGGATCCATCCTTCTTCTTTACAAATATCACTGGAGCTCCCCAAGGTGAAACACTAGGTCTACTCATACCCCTGTCTAATAACTCTTGAAGTTGCACTTGTAAGTCACGAAGTTCAACAATAGACATTCGGTAGGGAGCTTTGGATATAGGTTCGATACTAGGCTTTAGCTCTATGGAGAATTCAATCTCTCACTTTGGAGGTAAACCAGGCAACTTCTTTAGAAAGACATCAGAGAACTCTGAAAGGAAAGGATATTGTTCAAAGAATGAAATCTCTCCCTCATTTAAAGTCATTAGAACATACATTTGATATCTTTTCCTAAGACTTCTCTTCATCTGCAAGATTGAGATAAGTCTTAAAGAAACAGGTCTCCTTTCCCCATGGATAACCATATATTGGCCCTCATCACTCAAAAAATGAAGGTTTTTTCTTTGACAACTAAGCACAGCCCAATGGGATTCAAGCCAGTTCATCCTAATTATCACATCATAGTGACCAAGTGGCATCACATAAGGATTCACATTTGTGACACACACTCCCAAGTCTAAAGGGCACTCTTGCACTAAGCATTCAACCTTTTGAGATTACCCTGAGGCCATCTCAACCTGATCAATATCAATTTTCTCTACTGCCACTAATTTACATTTCAATAAAGCATGAGGAGAAATAAAACTTTCAATTGCACTAGGATCAATCAAAATAGTAATAACCTGATGCCTCAAGCACTGTAAGCTGATGCTCGACCAAGTGATTTTGGACAATTGCATGAATCCAATGGGCTTTGCCCATATCTCTAACAATGGCTTGTTACTTCTCTGATTGTGCTTCAGTCTCCTTTTCAAGGAAATCCCACTCATAATGAGGTCCTCCACAAGTGCAACATCCATTAGTGGGAGAAGTTTTCATAAATTTTGACCCTTTTATTAGGTGATTCTTGAGTGCGAGCATTACTTTGTTGAATATGTTGCCTTGGGTTATTTCTTTGGTTATTAAAAGTATTATTCTTTTGAAATCCCTGATGATGTGAACCACTTGACTTATGTCTCACATATTGGCCTCCCCTTCGAGGAGGTTTCCCATGGAATGATCGATTCGGGGTTTTATCCCCTCTTTTTTCCCCAATAATTATTCCTCAACTATAATTGCTTGTGGCACTACTTCATGCAACATAGTAGGCCTCAAAATGCACACCTTTTTCCTCTACAATAGGATTCAATCCATACAAAAACTTGTTTACCTTGAGGGCTTCAATATATAGATGGATAGCACATCTAAGCAACTCCATGAATCATGCTTCATATTCAAGGATTGTCTTAGTTCCTTGCTTAAGATCATGAAACTCATTCAATTTCCTCTCCAAGTATTCAGCAGAGAGGTACTTTGCTTGAAATTTCTCTTCAAATCATTCCCATGTAAATGTAGACATGGAGTATCCCAATTGGGATTCTAAGTTCCTCCACCATAATAGTGCACTCTCCTTAAGTTGGTATATATCCAACTTTGACTTTTGGTTGCTAGAATAGTTCTACAACTCAAAACATAGGTGCATGTTTTGCAACCAAGATTCTACTACTTCCCTTTTTGTGGTACCCTTAAAGATAGGAAGCTTAACTTTTTCCAACTCTCTATGTACATCTCCATCAGATGGTATTTCTTGTCTCTCTATTTGAGATGAAGAACTAGGCAGTGAAGGATTTCCCCCAACCCTACTAATCAAGACTTCTGTCATCTTTTGGAAAGATAACATCATATCCCTTACTTCCCTGATGGATATTTGCTCAAATTATTTATCTTGGGGAGGTGTAGATGAGACTTCCTTCCTCCTCCTTGATGTTTTCTCCATGATTACTTAACGTGACCAAGGAAAAATTTAGATAAGTAAATAAATATTAGAAGGCAAGCCCTAGGTCCTAGAGTTTTAGCTTGGCTCTGATACCATATGTAAGGTCCCACCTTACCAACCATCAATATTATACTAAGGCTAACTCAAAATTCACTTTAAGTTTAAGTATTTACGATGTAAAAGTTAATGCAAGGTCTCTATATATTTATTTTTATTTTTATTGGTATTATTTACACTACATACTAATTTCTACTAACTAACTAACCCATGGTAATATTAAACTTTTCATTAAGGCTACAGGGTGATGGTTCCTCAAGATCCAAAACTTATAACGATGAGTCATAAAATCACATTTAAATGATAGAGTATTTAGTGGGATAAATAATATCAATCTTTACAAACCACAATTTCCAATAAGCTAATTATTCATTCTATTGCAATTAAAAGTGCTTAAGAGTGACTAATTTGATTTTGTTCTAGATAATATGCCTTCGAATTCTTTGGAAAAGCAAAGGGAATAAAAATAAATAATTCAACTTCTAAAGGAGTGGTTTCTAATTATTATGAATTCATATGTGAGCTAACAATTACAACAATTCACCTACCCAATTTGCCTTCCTTGGATTTTTAATTCAATGGAATCATCATGCTTATTCTTTGAGATATTTCCAGAAACACCTTAGTTGAAAATCCTAAATTCACTTAGTCATATTCGTACACAATTCACAAATGTAATTAGCTACAACCATTGAAGCATTATGTCGAACAATTTGCAAGCATGAAATGTACATCCATTGAGGCATTTTGTCAAACACTTGCAACCATAACCCTTAAGGCGATTTCACCACAATTAACTAACATGAATCTAAGATTACATAACTTCTTTTTCATTGTCAGTAATGCCAATAAGTGAACCTAATACATAAGTGGAACTGTCATCCATCTAGATTGCTGCATATACAAAAATTTAGGCAGATAATGACTATAAATACTTAAGAATTTTTACAAATAGCTCGCAGCAATGTAGCTACATCCATTGGAGAATTTTGAACAATGGTCAGTAGTCACAAAACAAGCTGCTAGCTATTAAACTATGAAACAAGCAATCACAAGTTATTTAAACTATCAATGTATTAACCATTGAGACTTTAAAATAAGAATTACAAGTTTATATAATAGACTTGTCTCATAAAAAGAGATTACCAGGTAAATCACACTAAAAAATAAAACAACAAGACAAACCACCGGGCAACAACAACAAATCTGTAAAATATAGCATATTATAGAACCGGATTTTGAAACTCTATTTTCTGAAATCAAAGTTGGGGTGGCATTGCCATAAAGTTACAAATACCCCCTGAAGTTAAAATGAGTCAAAACAGAAACACCTAGAAATGCGATTATTTAAAACCACAACGAAAAACAAATTCCTACTATCTCATTTATCCCTTTTGTCGAACATATACTATGCAAACTTATCTACAACTATAAAAAGAGAAGGATTAACATTTCTTCAAAAACCCATGGCAGCATGAATGCTTTAGCCATAAAGACATGATGTAAATCAACTTGCAATGAAAATGTACATAAAAACTTACATAAAATAAACTACAGATATTGCAAAATTCCTTCAAAATTTAGTGTGCAGCATTTGATATCCATCTAAGTTTCAGTCAACAACCAAATAAGAAAAAAACATGTGATGAAGTACAAAAAGAAACACAATATAATGCTGTTAACATACCTAATAGCAAATTTATACAACTCAAAAAAGTGGGAGTACGCTCCAGCTCCAGTGAGAGTATGCTTTAGCTCCAATATCCTTACCAACTCATTATGAACCACTTGGTTTTCCTCCCAACCATATCCACGAAGAACTTCTCCCTCTAGAACTCCCAAGCTGCAAAAACTCACAAGCAGTACCAAAAGACAAAAGTAGAGAGATTTGGAAGGCAAACTAAAGAAGCAAATTTTCACTTCCTCTCAATACCGCTCATGGCCAACCTCAATAGCTAGAGATCCTAGGATTTAAATAAGAATTTCATATTTATTATGGAATCAATTGACTACTCTCCATATCTCTCCTTCTCACTATTTTCCTCAAGTCCCTTCCACCGTTGGCCTCATAATCCCCCCAAGTGAGAATACATGAGACTCATATATAGGAGGAGCAACCAATTCTTTTCATAAAGGAGGAGTAATGTGCATGCATTGGATTCCATTAGAGGAGTGTAACTTGTGTCATTAAGGAGAGGTATGCATGCCTTAGTTAAGGAGAGTGTAACATATGCATTAAATAGAGCATAAGAACAATATTTTATGACATGTTTTTAATGAGTGAAAAGGAATATGCCATTCTTTGATGAGTGCATAAAATAGAGTATAATGAATTATTTAAAAGAGAGAGAGTGAGAGAGAGTTACATAGGGCCATGGGAGTCATGAAGGAGATGTGTGAATTGATTGAGGAGATAACATTGACTTGTAATTCCTTTTTAATAATAATATCACAGTCTCATAAAACATAATAATAATATTAATAATATTGAGGATTCAATCAAGATTGAACTATTAGGATTGATTAATGATAAGTTAAGTCATTTTTCTTCAACTCTGCTTGATTACGAATTTATGTAAGGTGATTTACTATTTTTGGAAAGTTGTGCTTGAGATGTCAGACACAACTTTCTATTTTTAGAAATTCATTCCAGAATTGTGAGAATGAAATTTTATTTAACGAAATTAATGTTGGGTTGTGTTATATTCTTTCCATGACTAACCTACGTAGTGAACTAGGGGGTTAGAGGGGGGGCGGAGCCCCCCATTCGTTGCGCCGATTGTGCAGTGGGTAGCCCCCCTCGACGGGGTCCGGGGAAGCGCCCCGGGAAAACTTTTGGACCCTATATTAGGTTGGGCGAACCTATCTATGGTTTTGGGTCCATGGTTTTGGACATGGAAGTTTTCGGTCCATGGTATTGGATGCTTCGCATGTATAAATATGTATTGTAACATTGAAAGGAACATAATGAAAAATCAAGTTGGTAGTCCTGGTTTTGGGATCCAGTGGGAAATATCTGTGTATATGTGTTTTATGTGTTATGCTCTCGTATTTTTATTTTTCCTGTGATTTAGAATTCGTATGCAGGTAATTTCTGTACGGGGTTAAAACCTACACTTTAATCCATTGTACTCTTGGTTTCTATCTCGAGAATATTTCCTCCTGCTCACATCTATTCTCCCATTCCTATTGTAGAGAGTCGTCTGCCTTTTCCTTTCCTCTGTGAATCCTCCCATGATGGGAATTTTATTAGTTTCATGTAATTTTCTTTCCACTTCTCTTTCATATTCAAAAATGTTGCCAAAACCATTTTTGTTCCATTCTTTGAGCCTTTGTTTGATGTGTTTGAGTGTATGATGGAAGAGGAACATTTTTGTGCCTTGGGTGGGCACGTTGCCCACCAGTTTCCAATAAAAGAAGCTTCCAACAGGATGGGCCAGTCGTCCGAGCATCCAAAAGGAAGGATCAAAGCTGTTATAGTGTGACCGGGGAGTAGGAGATCCTCTGAGATTATGAATCTCTCTAATTTTGAGGCAACTTGGGAGTTCCCCCTGTCCTGTTATTCCATGTGAAGGTGCCTTTTATTGTGTCCATATTCACGACTCTCATGTTGTCTAAGAGGTTCTAGAAGGCAAGTGAGTCTCGTCCCAGCATTATGCTCCCTCCTTTTTTCTCTTTGAGAGATCTAACCGTGTTAGAGTCCCCTCCCATAATCTAGGGGATAATCGAGTGTCTCTCTCAGCTCCTCCAGAGAGGTGAGGAGCCTAAGTTTGTCTTATAGAAGTTGAGGACCATAGACATTTGTGATCAAGTAAAAAAATTTGTCCCCCAAAGGTTGTATTGCCATTGAAAGATGATTTCTGGATGCCTCAACATCCATGATCTCAAATTTCTGAGGATTCCATAGGGTGAGAATTCCCCATGCTGTGGTATTTACTTTGACTTCAATATACTCATATTTCTTAAGCCAATTGCTATGTATTTCTCTAATCCTATCTACTGAGCATTTTGTTTCCTATATAAACACCATGTCCAATTTTTCTTCTTTTAGTCTGTTATTGAGATTTCTTTGCTTACTTTTACTAGTTAGCCCCCCCATGTTCCAAGTTGTGAGCTTCATAATGATATGTTTGTGAAAGAGTAACTCGTGATATCTTTTATCTTACCTGAATTAATCAAGGGTTTCCCACATTGTGACAGGAGATCATTCTGTCTCCTTCTTCCTCTTTTCTTGACCAGGTTTTTAGTGGAGTGTCTTCATGTAATCTCCATTGTTTTGACCCCTTATTTTTTTTGGCTGTCATAGTTCCTTTTGACTCCTGCATCCTTTGTTTGAGACCTTCGAAGGAATATTTGTTGAACTCTATCAAACTCCTCTTGAGGGAGAGACTCAATCCCTTTGTTAGTTCCTTGTTCTAGAAACTTTTCTAGTTAAGGTTCTCCCTTTCGAGAATATTTTGTAGGTCTTGGTCCTCCTTTCCTCCCTCACTTCCAAGTCCCATAGTGCTTGTTGGGTCCTCCTTTAGTTCATTTTTACCTGTATGATATCCATGCTATCCTTTTTTTCTTTCTTTGTATGAATGTCCTTCAGTTCCTTATTCTCTCCATTCTGTCCTCCCCCTCTTCTTCTAAAATCTCAAAATTATTGTCACTTGGTGGATTCTTCTCACTAGGTTTCTTTTGGTGCTTCTTTTCCGCTCCTTTCCCTCTGCTTCCCACTTTGGTAAAACCTTCACGGTCTTTTCCTGTGTTGTTTTTCAGGTTGTCCTCTTATTTTTTGAGTGGGAAGTCTCTGAAGAGGTGCCCATGTTATGACATTTATGGCTTCTGAATGGGATGTGTTCGTAGTGAGCCACCTATACCCATTCCTTACCATATACCTCTAGGGTGACATCATCTCAGAGTGCTCCCCATAAGTCCATTTCTACACATATCCGGGCGAAGGATGTATATTTACCTCGCAAAGTTTCCTATGATATATTTATAAAATGTCCTAATTTGTTACCTATAGCTTGTAAGGATTCCAGCAGTGAGTAATCTAAAGGTGAGGAGTATAATCTAATTCATATCGGGACCGACGTGAATGTTTCTCACTCTGGAACAAAGTTCATCATCCAAGGTCACATGTAGAGGCCTACAAAAGCATAGAAGTAGGGTCCTCCTTCAAATACTGTGTCTTTATCCTCCACATTAGTGAAAATCACTGTAAAAAACCTTTGGACCCAAGATGTATATTTATTTCTCCTTTTGTTTTCGAGGTGTTTCTTATCCATATGTACAATGCTTTCTCAATGGACCAAATACCCATAAACTTGCATATGACCACATAGGTTGGCATGTGATCTATGTGCACTTGTAGTGCACCATTTAAGACCACCGAGGTTTGATATTAGACTTGGGCTTGTAGGGTCCCATTCTAGATCTACCCTCCATTCTCTCACTATTGTCTCCAACTTGCGTTTGGTTTTGGGCCTCCTTGTGGGTGCCTTCCTTTTCATGAGATTTGTTGCTTTCGGGCTTTTTGGTACTAGCTTTCTTTGTCCCTACCTCCTTTGAATTCCAGAGCTTGTTCAAACTCATCTTTGTGCCTCTATTTGAAACCACCCTGCTATAGGAGGGAGTGGAGCTCCCTCCTCCATGGCCCTCCATAGTTACCACCTCACTTGTGTCTCCCCCTCTTCAAAACCCAAGTCGCTTCTCGGAGCCTCCTTCTTCCAACCACTCCTAAAGAAACTCAACTTTTTCATTTGCATCAACTCTATCAAAATGTTGAAATTTAACCAAGCCATATTTGATCTCTATCAAAATCTTGAAAGTTAACCAAACCTCATATCAAATTTAAAAAACATAAGTATGTGTCAAGTATAAAAATAAGCTTTTGCATCATGACAACATTTAGCCTCATCCAAAATTTGTCAATCATACAATATCACAATTTAAAAACCATTCTTTATTCACTCAACTATATCCATCTCTACAAATCTCTTATACAATGACCTGTCGTAAGTTTTCTTTTAATATGACTCCCATAACTTAGACATTTCGTACAATATAACAATTTTTAAAAACACATTATTTATTGACTCATTTCGTACAATATAACAATTTTTATAAACACATTATTTATTGACTCAACTTGGTGCATTTCTACAAATCTCTTATACGATGACCTACTCCAAGTTCATTTTTAAAATTATTAAAGTAACAGAAATAATCATATAAATATAAATATATGGAATGTGAACATAAATAAACTGTATATAATCTAAAATGGGGTACATTTATTAATAATAAAACCTTTTTATATAAATGAATCCATTATGATGTTATTTGCATGGAGTTTCAGATTGCCAACAACGAGCTAACTGGTGCTTAAATCACAACCAAAATCAGCATTGCCAAAACACCATCCGAGATGTTCCAACCCATGGTAATTTCATATGTGACTACTAGGATACATTCCATTCATCCAGTTGAAGGTCTGCGACTGACTTTTGCGGAAGGTGAGGAGGCTAATCAGTTTCTTACAAACATGTAAGCCCAATATTTATTCAGATTTTATTAAGTGTTAAATAACTTTAACATACACAAGATAATATTCATGTGAAGACTTGACATCAATTACCTTCACATAATAATATAGATCATCGCTCATCAATACAACATTATTTAATAAACCCATTATTCATCACAACATAAAGAGCATTATAAAAGAAGTAAATGTATAAACACAAGAATTTCTATAATAATCTTCTTTATTGATAATGAGTTAATCTTACAGAATCAAGAATGTAGGGGTGTGGGTACTGAGCTGCACACCCTACTCTAGGCCTTTTTGGACACCTCAATTGCCTTTCTTCTACATTATTCACTAACATAGACTGCTTATGATGTAGGCATAGACAACTTATATTCTTCTTCTATCATTATTATGCCTTAGACTTTCTAAGACATGCCTATTTATACAATCCCATTGTCTGCACACTATGGGTAGATCTTCAAAAGGTAGTCTTAATTTACATAAAATAGGGTAAAAACCATTTTTTGACACTTTACTTAACTACTTGCTCTGCTACAGTGACCACAATTTCTGCAGACTTTACATCTTTTTACATAAAACATTAGATTTTGCCCCAAAACTTGGGCTTTTACCTCAAAATTGCCTAGGGGGTCTCATCCCAACAATTAAAATAAATAAATATAACTGTATAGTATTGTACATAAAGGAGAAATATTAAAATATATAAGAAAATATTAAAATTTAAAAGAAATAGATGACTATCTAAAAGAATCAAATCCAATTGAAAAACATTAAGTGCTAATTATAACATTGTAGCAATTAGCCTTCTCAAAGATAGTCCATCCACAAAGCATTAAAACAACACTATTTATTTATTCAAGTGCATCTAGTTGAAAACAACTATTTATCCATTCAACTACTTCCACTTCTACGAGCCTCTTATACAATGACCTACCACAAGTTCATTTTTAAAATGGTTCTAGTAAGTAAAATAAATATGTGCAATTTGAAGAGATAAACTATCTATTATCTATATGTATCAGCCCAAATAAAATGTGCAATGATAGATCACAATGAAAGAGCGTGATATTAATTATAAAATTACTTATTTATACATGTGTAATCTAGGTATGATGCAATTGTGTCTTAGTAACTTATTAACCATAAAAAAAATGTAAAACTAATTGCATATTATACAATATACAATAACAATCTTGAATTATTATTTAGCATTCTCCTGTTAATCTGAAAGGACATGTGACATGCCCGGTAACCTTCTCAACTTTTCAAACTTTTGAGGTCCTAGTGGCTAAGATCTTCTATGAAGTAGGAAAATGTATCACATGAATAACTTTGGCCTCCACATAATGTTGAATCAAGTGATATTTGGTGTAAATATAATTGCTTCAAGAAATTTGGGATTCCTCCCCAATTGAATTTCATAAGAGTTGTAGACTAGTAGTGGAGTTGAAGGCTTTTATTTCTCCTACAACTCTTTAAGTATTTTGTGAAGCCAAACGAGTCATTTTGTAGCTTGGGCTATTGCAACATATTAGGCTTTGGTTGTAGAATCATCAGGAATAGATTGCTTGGGTGATATTCAACTGATGGTTGGGGTTCCAAGACTCATCAAATAAAGAGAATTAGAGAGTCCATTCCCCTTATCTCTATCAAAATGAGAATTTGAATAGCTAGTGATATGGAGATATACAAATTTAGAATATTTGATGTCATATGTTTGATTGCCTTTCAAATACTTGAACACTCACTTCCCTGCATTCCAATGACCTTCACAATGGGGTTGTGCATGACTTGGAAAGTATCCTACAATAAAAGCTATGTGAGGTTATAAAATTAAAACTTCCAACAAGTTGCATTTACTTGGTTGGATCTTGAAACATACTTCCTTTAATGGAAGTAAGCTTCAAACTCTGTTCCATAGTAGTGATAGGCATCTCAAATCTATGGAATAGTTGTCCAATATACTTTAGATCTATGCAATAACTGTCCAATATACTTTTTTGTGAGAAATGAAAATATATTTGAGTTTGTGATCAAGTTCAAACACTAAATAATAATGTAATAAACCCAAATATGTGGCGTCAAAATATTACAATAGATCTCTTTTAACTAATATGTAGTCATAATTGTTTCCTATTATCATCAAATCATCTAAATATACAACTCACTTTCCAATTTCTTAACAAAAAGAATTTCATCATATAATAACTTATAATTCAAATAACTTATAATTCAACTTGAGAAGGTATTCACTTAAGTTTTCATACCATACACAACATGCTTGATTAAGTCCATACAAAACCTTAACCGATTTAAAAAACACAAGTATGTGTTAAGTATAACACATGCATCACAACAACATTGAGCCTTATCTAACA
Organism: Pinus taeda; assembly: GCA_000404065.3. Taxonomy (NCBI): domain Eukaryota; kingdom Viridiplantae; phylum Streptophyta; class Pinopsida; order Pinales; family Pinaceae; genus Pinus; species Pinus taeda. The sequence continues at coordinate 16,050 of APFE031417041.1, read as the reverse complement.
TTTGTTCACCATAAAATATAACAATTTAAAAAGCATTCTTTATTCACTCAACTCTATCCATTTTTACAAATATCTTATGCAATGACCCACTGCAAGTTCGCTTTTAATATAACCCCATAACTGAGACATTCCATAAGGTATAACAATTTTAAAAAACAAATTATTTATTGACTCAACTGGGTACATTTCTACAAATCTGTTCCAACTACAAGTTCATTTTAAAAATGATTAACTGAAATAACGATATAAATATAAATATATGGAATGCGAAGATAAATAAACTATCTATAATCTAAAATGGGTTACATATACTAATATTAAATCCCTTTTATAGGAATGAATCCATTACTATGTTGTTTGCATGGAATTCAGATTACCAACAACCAGCTAACTAGCGTTTAAATCACAGCCAAAATCAACCTTCCCTATTCCTTTTCCATAATCTTGGACAAGAAAGATATTATCACCGAATCTACTCCATTTGACTCATGGGTGGGAACTAATCCTTTTCCTTTCTTTATCGCTTCGTTTCCCTTTGAACTTAAATCGCTGCCAGATCCCATTCCAAGAACACGTGAACAACTAGTGTTAGTTTTCGTGTTTAGTTTGTCCGAGCCCCCCTGGGTTACGACCTTCATTAGATACGGAATCAAAGAGAGCCCTTTACTTTCCAAGTACTCCGTAGCTCCATTCATATCCCTCTCCATGAACTTCACAATATTGTTCTCAAACTCTCGGCCTAACTCAAATAGAGAGCCACCAGGTTGAAGCAGACTCACTCATGCCTTGCAAACCGAAAAAAAGATGGCATCAGCGAACAAAGTAAAAATCAGTAATTTACTTTTTAACATTACACTTCATGGAAGATAAAAACTAAATTAGTTTATGAATTTTTTTGGTTTGTTAAATAAAAATATATTTTTATTATAAATATATTTTAATTAAAATTATATAATTTATTTTTTTAAGAAAAAAATCATAAAATAAACTCAATTACAGAACTAACAACTATTTTAAATAATTAATTATGAAAATTTAATTACAATATTGCAATTATCTATCAACATTGTGCAATAGTTTTTCAAAATATTATAAATTTTGATTTAAAAGAATAACAAAATATATAATATTAGTGCTCTACATTCATACATTCCATTATCATATTTTCCTATGAGATGCCTTAAAGTGAAACATGGGTTTAAAGCTATCTTCATACTGAGGTTACATGTTTAAAATTAATGCCTAAAATTTTATTTCACATATAAATTATTTTTTTTTTAAATAAAAATAAATTAAGCATGGCAAATCTCTCATGGTGTCTTAATTTAAAGTTATACTTTAACTCTCTCTATATATCTTTTAAATTTCAATTTATCAAGTGCTGAATTTATTAAATGTATATTATTATATTAATTTTTTTTTTCAAAAAGTTTTCACTTTCTCTTGGTTTTACAATTTTTAAATAAATTAAGTTTATTAATGTTTTGGAAAAAAATAAACATTAAACAAAATATTTTGAAATAACTAAATAAAAATCATTTTTATGTGGTTTTAAATTGATTTGTGTTTATGTTGTTTTAAATTGAATTCTAAAATATAAAACTTATATTAAAAAATAAAAAATTTAAAAAGAATCCTATTCTCCAAGTGGTCATAATTTTCAATTTGTTACAATATATGAACAATACCATGTTTACCAATACCCCATGCCAAAAAAACATAACTTTAATGAAAACCAAAATATTTTATAAATGTCTTACTTTGATTTTATTTTACAACATTTTTCACATTAACACTTAATATTTTGAGTATAACAATTACCCCCATTTCATCACTAATATTGTTAACTTGTAAATAGGGTTGTTACAATACCATGACCAAGTACCATGGCTTATCAATACCATTTCCCAAAAAACCTAGAACTCATTTCAAAATCAAAATATTTTATTTTAATTTGATTTCATAACTTTTTTATACTCATTATGTTCCCCACCAAATATGTAAACAATCTATGACATTGTGTTTATTGTTAGTAGCCTTCCTTACACTACCATAGGCCAATACGGTGGCTTATCAATACTGTTTTCCCAAAAACCAAAACTCATTCCAAAATCAAAATATTTTAATTTTATTTTATTTCATAACATTTTATACTCACTAAGTTAGTCACCAAATGGGTACACAATCTATAACCTTGTGTTTATTGATGGTCTATTATATGAGAGATCAATTTTTATTTTTTATTTTTTTATTTAAAACAAAATTCTTAAAATTTAATTGAAAGTAAATTTTGAAATACATAGGTAGTTGTAGTTTTTTTGACTAAACAAGTTGAGGAGGTTGGTCATGGGGAAAATGATTTTCAAATGAGAGTGTATCTGAGTAAGGGTTGTACAATCCAAGAGAAAGTACTTTTCATACTAAACTCTCTTACTTTCGTAAAGAAGGCATATTCTCTCGTGGCAAGGTATCTTAGGAATAGAACAAAGTCTCGTTTTACTCCAAAGATCATGAAAATTAGTTTTAATCCTTCAAATATTCATTCTCTTCTTAGCACACATTGAGATAGAAATGTAATTATGGTTAGCAACTATGGGGTCAATAACCTCCTTATAGTATCTTAACTTTCTTTTCTCCCCTAACTCCTTATCACTCCACAACTTATCCTTGAATTTGGAAGTAATGATGTTTTTAATATTATCCTTATTCCCCAAGATGATCTACTCCTTTATCTCCCAATGATGGATCTAGGACTTGGCATCCTTATGCCACCCTCGATTGAGTCCAAGGCGGTTTTGACTAGAGTTATAAGAAATTTTTGGTAGTCTCTTGGCTTCCATGTTGTAGAGCTTCTTCTTATACATCAAATACCTAAAAATAGTCACGCATTCAATACAGGAAAGGCTATCCTCAATTAAGAGAATAGGGTATATAGTGGTACATTAGTCTTGAGGTTGTAGGTTATGAATTGCTTTTGGTTCATTTCAATACTTCTCCATGACTCTCTAGATATAGTGCAAACCCATACTCACATCCATATAAAATAATAGGGGTGACGAGAGTCTCGAAGGGGAAATTATTTTACTCCAAACCCAAAGATCACTCATCTTACAATATTTTTTAAGCCCATAGTAAGATTTTTGACCTCCTATAATCCTTTCCTTAATGCTACATTTCGAGTTGATGTGATAGTGGATGCCCATAACTAAATATTGTGTTAGAGTCCTATGATTGATAGGATGAAATGATGATTGAATATTTTCTTTCAATATATCAAATTGTAATTATATTACACGTTGCAAATGTTTCCCAAAAGAAAAAAATAAAAATAAAAATAAAAAATGAAAAGAGTGTATTTAAAGATAAAAATAGAATAAAAGAATTAAAAAAAAAAGATGAAAAGAACCCCGTGAAAAGAAAAAGAGTGAAAGTTATGCAAATTCAAATGCCACTAGGAGAAAAATAGTTTTGTTTTGAAAAATAAGTTAGGAATTGTGTGCACCTTGTTTTAAATGCCATAATCATATATATTTGTTTGAATCATACAATATAATCATTCTCAAACACATTTGAATTTTTGTTGTTAGACTAGACAATAATTTAACCAAATTGTTTAAACTTGGTTAAAAATATGTAGATAGGTGAAATTATTCATCCAATTGTTTAAGCTGGATTAATAATTTAAGTTTGAAGGTTAGAAATTAGATTAGGACAAATCTCTCCTCCAAAGGAAAATAAGAAGGGTCTACACATTTAAATGTACCCTTGGTTTCTAGCCTTTCTTTCCAAAATTAGGATGAAAAACATTAAAACTTTATTATTCATGCTTTAAAGAGATATAAGATTTGTCCTAAGTTTTTGCACCTATAAACAAAAGTGAAAAATGACAATATGTTATGTCATCTAGAGGATAAATGGCGGGCCCAATCTAATATGTGTGTCCTTTACGATGGTATTCCATAGTCCTCAATGCTTTTCGTTCCTTTGTGCCCTTCGTAACGTTATCGATGGACGGGGGGTCCGAAAAGGTGGTTTCACTCATCCTGACTGCACCTTACGTGTGACCCTCTCGTTCTTTTGCAACCCCCCTCTCAATATCGTATACCACCCTCCACCCCTCTGAGAACTACCTAACCCTCTCCTTCCAACCAACGGTTCCCTGCACCTATACCAGTAACCCCTCCATGACATGTGTCTAATAGTTTTCCTTACCCGTTATGGATTTAATATTCATATAAGTTATGATTAAACCTCCTAACAATCCTGCACCTTTAACGAATTATTACTTAACCATAAAAATCTCGTTATCCATTACTATTACACCCTTTGTTGAATCTAATCCTACACCAATGATGGCAAGGAAAGGTATAACAACTCTCGACATTCAAATGTTCACTTCAATTATAATCATGTTGTTAATGATGAACGTAAAACATGGCATTGAAAAACATATACCTTTTGTGGATTACATATCCATAAATTTTCTAAGCGTTGGAAAAGAATAACAACACCCAAAATGAGGAGGCATGAAAGACCATCTCAACAAAAGGTAAAGAAACATGCTAAGAAGATCTGGAGGAAGAAAATGTATTGCAATCATTGCAACAGAGGTGGTCATCCGAGGGCCACATGTTGGAGTCTCCATCCAAAGTAGCGCCTTAAAGACAAAGTTTCGGTGTATGAACGAGGTGAAACAATTGTTCGACAAGCAAAACCACCATAGGGGGATGAGCCATTCATAGGGATAAGTGACAAATGGTTTCTAGATATCTTAGATTGTCATGGTAGTGATTTTGTAATCATTTGTTGCATTTTAAAATGTAAAAGTGATGATGTGTTTTCCATCACTTGTTAAGCAACAATGATGTCTCGTCTTGTTTTGAGTTGCATGATAAACTATGAAAGTGATGTTGTGTTTCGAGCACTTGTCAAGGAAACAAAAGTGTTTGGCCTTATTTTTGTAAATCATGTGATGCAGTGATGATGTGTTTTCCATCACTTGTTGAAGCAACAATGATATGTACCTTGTTTTCGTAGCTCGGTTATTGTCTCCGTTTTGATGTAAACTTGACCACCGAGTATGTGTTATAAAATTGTGGAAAGTATGGGATGTTTGGGTCATTAATTGGTCATGAAACTCAAGCATGTAATTTTCAAAGATAATGGACGATAGGTTGCACAGATTGGAGGTGTCAGCTCATTTCTTAATGCTGTGAAGAACAAAGGAGAATGAGATGGAAGCATGACCGTTTTCAGGGTGCTTGTGATGCAGATAAGGTACAAAGGAGTTGCATAATATTTTTCATGCCTTTGCAGGACCAAAAGCTCCTTAGTGGGGAGCATTGATCTAGGTGGCTCTAGGGACACACGCTCGACAAAGAGCGCTTATGGAAGCTCAAACCAATACCAAAGTGTAGATCGTGTCATCCTCATCACAACAGTGTGGAAGATTTGTCAATTTGAGCTCGTATGTGGAAAAATGAGCCAGTCATATTTTTGGTCAAAGTTGGGCTATGGGCCAAGTTTAAGTGTCCTAGAATTTGACCAACGTCGAGGCATGAAACCTGCATACCAATTCTTTCTTACCCTTCACAACAAAGCCTTGATGTTGCTTGATGTATATCTCTTCTTCTAGATCCCCATGAAGAAATATTATCTTCAAATCCATCTATTCTACCTAAAAATCAAAAGCAAAAACAAGATATAAAAGTAATCTAATGGAAGCTAACTTGGCAATAAGAGAAAAAATATCACGAAAATCATTTCCTCACACCTGGGAATAACCTTTTTCTAGCAGCCAAGCTTTGTATTTCTCCATCTTTTGCTTTTTCCTTAATCTTCTTCTTGAACACCTAGTTACCTCGAATGGGTTTTTGAGCGAGCAACTCCACCAGATCCCAAGCCTCATTTTTGACCAAAGATGCCACTTCATCAGCCATTCCCTCCTTCCAAATTTTTCCATCATCTGAATCTACTACCTCCTTGACAATTCTAGGATCGTCATCAGTAATAGATAGAAAAAATGTTGAATAGAAAGTAGATATACTATAAATTTATGGCTTCCTTCTCTCTCAAAATGATCTTCTCAAACATGGGAATCTTCCTCTTCTAATTCTTGTTGTGTTGTAGAGTTTGATTCTTCCTCTTTTAGCTCAAACTCTATATTTTGAGGTTCCTCTCGTTCGAATTCATGCTTAACAACATCTTTCAGGTCTCTAAATGCCACATCCTGGTTGTACACAACCGTCCATGTTTCCAGGTTCCAAATTGTATAACCTTTTAAACCATCCTTATACCCAATAAAGACGCACCTTTCAGATTTACTATCCAAATTGGTTATTTTCTTATTTGGAACATGTACATATGCCTCATAGCCAAATACCCTCAAATGTTAAATAAAGGGCTCATTACGAGTCCATACGTCATGTCGAGTATTATCCTCTAATCGTGACGAAGGTGATCTATTAACTAGGTAACGTGCAATCTCTATTATCACTGCCCAAAATTCGTATCCTAACCTCGTGCCATTAAGCATGTTTCTTCTCGTTTCCATCAACTTCCTATTCATTCTTTCTACAACTCCATTTTTCTAAGGTGTTTATGGAGTAGTCTTTTATCATGCTATACTGCACTTCTTATGGATCTTCAAATTCGTTCTTGCAGAACCCTCCACCATTATCTCTCCTCAACACCTTGATCTTCTTCTCTATTTAATTTTCCACCAAAGCCTTAAATTATTTAAACCTATCAAAGACTTCATATTTTTTCCCGAGGAGATGTATCCATATATTCCTTGATAAGTCATCTATAAATGAGACATAGTAGACATACTTTCGCAATGATGAAATTGACATACGTCCAAATACATCACTTTGTACAAGCTCTAATATCCCTCTCACCCTCTTAGAAGGAGAGGGAAAACTCATCGCATTATGCTTCCCATACACACAATGTTCCCGTAAATCAAAATCCAGAGAGAAATTAGACATACCTTCTACCTTACCATTACCATGTAGTATTCAAAGGCCCTTCTCTCCAATATGTCCGAACCTTTGATTACATAACATGACATTTTCTCGAGAGACGACTAGGGTTTTTTCCCCACATTCATGAACCACAGAACTATTACACCGATCAATAATGTTTCTAACAAAATTCTTATACAGATTTCCAATGTGAACTCCCCACATCAATACCAATGATCCCTGAACCATCTTGTAAGTATATTTCTCGAAAAATGTTTTTAAAGCTACATAATGCGTCTTGCTTACAAAAATCATATATCTCACCAATGCAGGAATATGAAAAACACTAGGATGTGTTTGAATCCTTCCACCTTGCTACTTCAACTTGAATTTTCTGTGTCCAATGATTCTGGCCTTCCTATCAACCCCTAAGAAGATGCCACCACCATCACATTTCTCATACTCGCACAACCACTCTCTATGGGGAGTGAAGTTAAATGATGCACCAAAGTCAATCAACCATGCCTCATGATCTACATGTGTACCTGCAGAAGAATCCAAGTACACATTTCCATCTTCATCTGTGGTGGTTTTCTCCTCTAGAGAAGAAGCATCATCCGATCACTTTCCTTTCATAGGACCTTTAGATAAATATTCCTTTTTATAGTTTTCTTCCTTTCCACATTTCCAAAATACCTTTACATGCTTACATAGAGAATTAGATATGTGTCTATATTTAGATCTCCCGCTTGAGGGCTTATTTTTTTTTATTTTCTGGAACCATCCTTGTAGGATGAGCCTATTTTATAAAACTTCAAAATAGCTATATTGCTACCTAGAACAACAACACGACTATTCCATGAATCTGGTAGAGAACACAACAAACTGATGCAGTTATCTTCATCTGAAATTTTTATATCAATAGATAAATGCTAGCTTACCACGACTTTAAGATGTTGTGATGTTCTGTGACTGAGTCTCTGTCCTTCATCCTCAGGTTATACAACATTTTTTGTAGGAATAATTTGTTTACGAGAGACTTAGATTAGTATAAATTCCCTAACTTGAACAACAAATCCCTTGGCGTTTCTTCCCTAGAAACATTAAACAATATTGAATCTAAGATAGATAACAATATTACCCTTTGTTCCTTCCGATCAAACTTCACTCAATATTCTACTAAAATTTTCGCTGGTTTAGTAATCGGATCTACCATTATCCACTAACCTTTATCCCCTTTCAAATCCTCCATCTTGAGCTTTCACAAATCAAAAACATGATCATTATATTTCTCGATATCTATCTTTCCACTTCTCAGCATCTTCTTTCAGCGCAACAATTGATCTCACATATCTTCCACTAAACATGTTCTACCACGACCTCGAGCAAAACCCCTCAACAATAAAGGCATCCCCTTGAATCTGAAACAACTGTGATACAAAATGTATGTTTTAACCTTGTACAAAAATTACCTACAAACGAATTCTTAAAACAATAAAATTAAACAATGTTGAGAACATAAAATAAATATACAAAGATACTTTTCCCTCGATATAAAAAATGGGACTATCAGATTGATTTTTCATTATATTCCTTTCAACGTTATAATAAAAATATATACATGTTGAAGAATTCATAAACCCCAATCTATTAACCATGGATTAGAACATAATTGTAGTTCCATTGACGAGATCTACAAAATACCATGGGAAAAAGACCATCACGCCCAAAACCATGTGAAGCAATAGTGCACAAAACCATGGGTAGGTCTACCTAGCAACTTTGGATCCCCCCATCCTTGGGTCTGCATATATATAGCAAAACAAATTTCTCTGGGAACTGCTCTGGATCCTGTACAGAGGGGCTATCACCCCCCTCTAAACCCCCCAACAGGGGGGAATTTCACCTCCCATGTGACTCCCCGCTTGTAACTGATGCAATAAACAGGGGTCGTTGTTGCTGCCCCAGACCCTGTGTGCATGCGAAAATTCATGGAAAGAATATAAAAAACACCTAACATCCTATTTAGATCTGAATATATGCTTTGTCTATCCTATGCCACCCTGAGATTCTACATTATAAATTGAATTTGTTGCTTCATTTCCTTGAGCATATCTGACCCAATATGCACTTTTTTGACTAGATCATTATATATGATAGGGGTATTGCAACTCCTCCCATACACTGCATCAAATGACTCATCTTTATGGATTCATGGTATCCATTTGTGTGTAAACTCCATAAATGGAAGGTAATACTCCCACTTTTCGGGCTAAAACATCACATACATCCTCAACATATCCTTAAGGATCCTATTTTTCCTCTTTGTTTTCCCATTTTTCTGTGGATAGTATGCAATTTTGAATGGTAATGTTCTCGCCAAACCTTTAAATAATTCCTTCCTAAACCATGAAGTGAACTTAGCATATTTATCTAAAATAATTTTCATGGGGATACCATGTAGCCTCATAATCTCCTTTTTGAATATTTGTGCCACTTCATTAGAAGAATTAGTGGAATTTTCTACCACTAAATGAGCTACCTTCCTCAGCTTATCAATCATTACCATGATTGCATCATGTTTCTTAGATGTTTTAGGTAATCCTATAATGAAATCCATAGAAATTACCTCACATTTCCATTCTAGAATTGGAATCGGCTACAACAAACATGCTTGATTCTTACAATAGACATTTAGTTATTGGAATTATATGAATTTTGAAACAAAATGAACCACCTCCTCAAATTTGATAGTAATTGTACCTTTTAATGGCTACAAGGGTATTTCAATACCCTAGATGGAATTATTAAGGATTAACATGAAACTCATTCATTATTTTCCTTTTTAATCCATCACTAGCTGGCACATACATTATGCTTTTAAATCTAATTATGCTATCATTAGTGAGGTGATATTCCTAATCCTGGACATCCTGTAACAATTTTTCATTAACTTTCTAATAACTTTCATCTTGTTGTCCAACACTTTTGACCCTTTCTATTATCTTTATTTTATAAGAACATATAGTTGTCAAGTCGTTCAATTGAATTATTCTACATAGAGCATCAACGTATGTATTTGCTTTTCCTTTGATGTACTGAATCTCAAAGTAAAGATCACTGATCATGGTCAACCATTTTGATTTCCTAGTATTCAACTTCAATTGTTCAAAAACATTCTTGAGCCCACTATGGTCTATAATGAGAGTCCATTTCCTACTAAGGAGGTAACCCTTCCAAATTTTCAAAGCATGAATGATGGAACTTAAGTCAAGGTCATGAGTTACATAATTCACCTCATGTTCATTTAATTTCCTTGACTCATAAAGTGCTACATGTCCTTCCTACATTAGGACTCCACTAAGCCGTTTTGTGCAGGCATATCTGAACACCACAAAATCATTGTCAGGATCTGCAATCCTCAACGCTCGTCCATTGGTGAGCAATTTTTTTAATTTCTCAATTATCTTTTCACATTAAGTATTCCACTCAAATAAATTTACTTTTCTCTACAAAACTATGATTGGATGGCTTATCTTGGATAAATTTCAGGGAAAAATATTTTGTAATATTTTGCCAATCGTATGAATGATCTAATAACATCCACATTCTATGGAGTTGGCCACTCCATTATGGCCCTGATCTTATCCGAATCTAGTGTTATCCCTTCCTTGGATACAATATGACATAAATAATGTATCTATGTTTAGGAGAAATCAAAGAAGTTGAGCTTTGCAAAAATTTTGTGCTCAATAAACAAATCTAACATTGCAGCCATATGGTTTTCATGCTTTCATGCTTTCCTTGAGTACACTAGTATGTCATCAACAAACAAAATGACAAACCTATCCAAAAAAGGATGAAGAACATCATTCATTAAGAAAATAAATGTGGTAGGGGCATTATAAATCCCAAAGAGTATTACTACAAACTCATAGTGCCAATATCTCGACATGAAAGAAGTTTCACGAATGTCTTCCTCCCTAATCCTTACTTGATTTTATCGTTACCTTATGTCAATCTTAGACAAGACTACGAGTCTTCTCAATTGATCAAATACATCATCTATCCTTAGCAATGGCTACTTCTTCTTGATGTTCACCTTATTTAACTATATATGATCAATGCATAATTGAAGGGTTCCATCATTATGTTTTATAAATAATACATGTTCTCCTCATCAAGACACACTCGGCCTTATGTACCCTTTGCCCAGCATTTGATTTAGCTATAACTTCAGCTCGGCGAACTCAGGGGTACTCATCAAATAGGGTGTCTTGGATTTTGGTGCTGCTCCAAGTACCAATTCAATAGAGAATCGTATCTCTATGTCAGGAGGTAATCCAAGAACCTCCACTAGAAAGACATCTGTGACTACTACAAAATAAGGCACCTTCTCAATAGTTCCATCTCCTCGTTCTCAATATCATTACAATTTTTCTCATCATTAGAAATATGTACTACAAACAATGTGCATCCCTTTCTGTTGATACGTTTGGCTTGCATTGTAGTAATATATCTTAATGTTGTAGGCTTGATTTTCCCTGCTTTCTCCCTACTCATTTAAGCACTCAGTGTCCTTCTCAAGATAATCCACCTTAGTCTTCCACATTTACAACCATTCCATACCCAATAATATGATATATGAACCTAATAGAAATGCATTCTAGTGTGTTGTTGTGGGTATGCCACTAAGTTGAAATGCACATGACCTTACCCAATAAGTGGCTTTCCTTTTTGTTTTGGTTTTTTACAAACCAACCATTGTCCTCCATGCACTTTCCTAGCAATATTTCGTTTTTCAACATGTTCTCGGTCCTCATAACTATAATTATAACATGGATCAATTAAAATGGAAATAAAATGATCATGCATGTTCCCTTCCAACTCAACGATCTATTCCTGGTGGTCTTCCTATTGTTTGTCCACTACTATGTAAATTTTAGGCATAGTCTAGGCTACCTCACCCATTATCAAAGGTTCTCGGTTACTGCATATATTTGGTTCAAAGTTTTTGAAGTGGGAAAACCACTTTTCTATGGTTTTCACCACATGTCCACCATTTTAGTGGCTCTTGGCCTTCAAACTTGACATCTTTTGGTTCTGAATGTTGCACATTTTTATTAACAATAATGTTAATTTTCTTTTGGAATTAGGTTGTTAGCGTTAGATACTTAATGTCCCTTTTCTCTAAATTTTTCTTAGGCCAATCCTTCTATTGCCAATGGCGTTCTTTCCTTGTCGGCTGCTCTTAATTTCAGGTTTGATTTTTTTTTTCTCGTTGCATTATTTTAGTTTCTTGATAGATTTGTTCGGAGTCTAAGCCTTTCACAACTCAATTTTATCACTAAATTCCATATACAACCCACTAATAAACCTTTGAATATTGGATTTCTCATATCTAGTAGTATGGTACATACCTCAATAATTCTAGGAACTTTGTGACATATTCATTATCTCATAGTTTCCCCATCTTGAGTTCATATAACTCTTTCTCTTTTCTACCATAATAATGTTCATATAGGTATTTCTCTCCTAATAGCTTTTCAAATTCATGCCAAACTAGATCCCTCTCAACAATACCTCTGCCATTGTTCCAATCTTTCCACCATGTTTCTACCTTCCCTTTTAAGCTATAGGTGGAAATTTTAGCTTTCATATTTTCAGAATAGTCATGAATTCTGAAAAACATCTTCATGCCAAGCAACCAACCTTCTTCTTGCTTTGATTTCTTCATATCCCCATCAATTTTGGGTGGATTGTCTTTCCTAAGCATCTCAAGCATGGGATCCTTTTGCTTACCTTCTAAATGATGATGATGATAATGGTGAGAATGATGGGCTACCTTTTGGAAGAAAAAATAGATGGTCTATAAGAAGAATGCACATGTGTTATAGTCCCTCCTCTCAGGGCACTTGATGATACATCTCCTCGAATAATACCATTACTCCCCTCTCTATTTCTCCTTCTAGATCTACCACCATTTTCCCCATTAGTGTTATGTTTTAACTCCTCATGGATTTTCCTATATCTATGATTAGCCCTCATTTCGACTTGCATATGCCTCTAGAAATACAAGATAAGTTGCACGATAACTGCATTTATCCATAAATAAAATATCTCACTATTCATGTTAACTAAATTATTTCAATTCCACTTAGCAAATACTCTTAACAACAACTCCAAATATTTGTATCCAAATGTATTGATTGAAAGGGTTTTCCTTATAAAGTTGAATCTGACGAAAATCTTGTTGTGACGATGAACCACATTGGATGGCTCAGAACGCATCGATGATGTTTTTTTTATTGAAAAATATCTTTTAGTTCATAATATGGATCAAAGAGACCTAACTTCAATCGGTTTTTTTTATATAATATCTCCTACCTTTAATCCCTTTATGATGTGATTTAGTTTTCCACATTGACTACAACAATCTCATATAAGGATTGAAGTGTTCCAGATTCTTTTTTATTATTACTACCCTAACCTTTATCTGTAATAGTAGCTTTTCCATTTATAATTATTCCCCATTTCCATTGCTTTCCATTTTGAACCTTCTTTGTTAACTCAAGTTCGTATGTTGGGATGAAGTATTAATTTATAAAGATTCTTGATTATTTTAAAGTAGGAGATTTACCAATTATGGAGAATTTATGGTCAGTACAACTTACCTTAACATAGATCAATTCATTTTTATATTTTAATGTCTTTCTTGCCTTCTTTGCTTATATGAGATAAGTTGTTTCAGTTTGTGACATATCTTTCATTTCCTCCTTTACTATTGCTAGTTTGTCCTCAAATTTTCACTCTTTTATATAAAAAATTATGAGTTTCAAGGTTCTTTTTTTACACTCATGGTCCATTTTACTGTGCTTATTTATTTACTATATGATAGCTTTGATATCTAATTTATTTTCCATACAAGAATTTCTATTCAATTTTCCCTTTTTATCTTTAATATTTTTTCTCAAGTTACAATGTTTTTCAATCATTGGTTGTTCCTATCTGTCAATTTCTTGTAATCTAGACTACATTTGTAATACCCCTACCAATTTATGATATAAATATATATACATTGATGTTTGGATAGTAGGCCAGATGTTTATAACGATTACGATGGTGATCCAAATTCATTTCACGGTAGTAGTTTGTGCCTATGTATATATATCTCTATATATATATATGATTTTAGAGCTAGATTTCCAAGCACATATATTTCATTTTTAAAAAGTGGTTGAAGGGTCAAGATTTTAAATATTGTACATATTTTAATATTAACGAAACATCGATAGGATGCAGAGACCATTCCACCTAAAAGAGTATGGAGGGAAATCCAACTACATGCCAATAGAAAGTAGGCGTTGTGTTCATTGTTTGGGAAAAGGACATGTGGGGACCACATTGCTTCAAGGAGTGCCACATGGCAAGGAAAGGCCAAGCATATTTGGAAGGCACATGTTTCTCTTAGGGAGATAGAGGGAGGCATGATGGATTTTACACATTATAGTATTCCACTCTGGTGTATTTGGTTATTGTCCAGTGAGCTAGCGAGCCCTATTCTTGGGATTTTGGGCGAGCTTGAATTTTGTCTAAGGCTAGAAAGGTGTTGGGGGAGGAACATGAGTTCCTGCAAGCCTAGGATAATACCATCTTCAATTTTCCATAAGGATATTTGAATGGTTGGAACCACTGAGGCACTGGTAGGGTGCACGTAAGAGATGTACCACTGGAGAAAGTTCGACGGAGTTTGAGTTTATGGTTGGGGAAATGTTTGATGGATGCATCCATTGTTTAAACGTATGTATTTCTTATTTGGTTCCTTCACTAGTTATTATATAGTTGTAACCCTAAGTTGTAGGTGACCCGTACTTGATATTGATGAACCACGTGGTTTATGGTTTGGTGGAACATGGAGATACTGTAGGAAATTACTTATTTCATACCTGAAAAAGTGTTCATGTTTATTTTGTGTTTTTTTGTGCAATTTATGAATGTGTGTTGGAAACCCTAGTTTTCTAGATTATATGATGTGTTTTCATTAATAATTCTCCTATTGTTAATATTAATTTTTTATCCAATTATGTATTATGGTGTATAATGGTTTTTATATCTTAAGTTCATATTTCCACATTTTGAACATACACCATTCTTGTATTCTTCATTGCATTCCTTGTTTCTACAAGTAGATATTGGAATTATGAGTGGTGTGGTTTGAGTATAATTTCCTAGTAAGGAGTTATGGATGTTATAAGGTGGCTTCAAAGCACATTTTTCAGCAATAGGTCTCATTCGACAAAATATGGGAGAAAAATGAGAAAATTTGAAGATGTCCCCCAACTTTTTGTTATAAGTATAGTGTTGGGATTGATTAAAACTTACCTAAAGAAAATAGTATAGAATCTAAGAGGACATTGGAAGGATCAAATTATATGGAAGAATTACTAAATTTCAGCCATCGAATGTTAAAATTTGTGTGTAGGGAGTGAGTCCTATGTATTAGATTCTATTTGGATTATATATGTATGTGTGTGTGTGTGAAATGTGAAAATTTTGGAACACTATAAGGGATATTGAAATGGACCTAGGATTTTGTTTTATGTTGGGGTTAGAGTCCACAGTGGATGGGTTCGACATAAGCGTTATCACTGTGCCAACATGGTTGTGGAGGTGGAACCATAAATTATGTAAGTAGCCAAATATCACATTGAGAAAGTGAGAGCCACCACAGTGAGATGTCAGGCCACGAAGGCTAGCAGATTGGAGCCATTTTACAATCTGGTAGGCCAGGACATTGAGGGCACTAAGTTAGGGTGGCAGGCCACAAGGTTTAGTGTTAAATAATGAAGGGTTTGATGTTAATTAACTAAGTGATTACCTTCATAATGGAACCCTGATGGAGATGTGGAACTCAAATCCATATGATCTTGGGAGGCTCATTAAAGGGTAGACAATTTCGCATCTAATGATGATGACGAGATCGAGGTTGTCAAATCCCATTAGAGTACAAAGTCACGTTAAAAAATATTCTATTTTAGTGTCTAATGTGCTTAAGAAAATTGATCTACCAAGGGATATATATATA